>LWCB01007714.1:0-33486 GCA_001630525.1 Coelastrella sp. M60 | reverse complement strand
ATACGGCCCTTGCACAGGCGCGTGCCACCTGCTTGCAGTAGCACTCATTTCTTCGACAATCTTATCATTATGTTATGACTACCCACCATCACTGATTGCATCACCTCGCTGCTTGTTCCAATGTAGCAGTACATTGTACAATACGACGATACCGTACCGTGAGGTAGCAAGGTGCTGCGACCGTCAGCTGCGGCGCACAACGAGGATTCATGTCAGCAAACCTTGATCAAACTGAAGCTTGGTATCTGCAGCAAGCAAACAAGTGCTCTCACATGCATTAACAGAGCTTTCGTACAGTGTGCTGTGCTGTCCTGTGGTGACGTATTTAAGCCTTAGGCCTTCCACGACAGCAGTACTGCAAGTAATCTACCTGGACGCAGTCGTGTATGAATGAGCAATCTTTGCGCCTCTCTAAGTAGGCTGTGCGAAGCAGCCAAGCTTGGTTGTTCTGAGCAGGGTGTCAGGGTCCGACATGAGCTGATGACTGAGATTAATACAATTGCTGAGCAGCAGTTTGAGATGTCTGGAGGCAGTAAAGTCATACATTTCATGTCTTGGCACGCTGGCCAGCTGTTGGCATCACGGAGTCCTGCATCATCATCATCATCCACAGCAGCAGCATCAAGATGCAGCATACAGCAGATAACAGAGCTGCTGTTTGTGATTGCCAGCAACCTGCAGCACATGCTGTTGATTGATGACCTTGACCCTGACGATGTTTGCAAAGAATTACACGACAATGGTAAGGTCCCGTCTAGTGGGCAATGCCAAAGAGTGATAGCTGGCTGCTAGTAGCTAACTATAGCTGCTCTACTGGCTGAGCTGGCATGATCGATCGGTGAGTCCTGCAGTACCTTGAGTTGTATTACGCACTTTGAAAGCCTGAAATCACAGTTCAACTGCTTGGTTTTGGGTAATCTCCAATGGCGAGCGCGGATCACAAGAGACTGCGTGTGGGGATATTGACTGTAGGATTCATGTCTGCAGTTGTTTCGGTCTGCCAGGCTGTCCATGTCCTGAATGATCATCACCTGTCAGGCCTTGATCATCACAACCAAGATCAACATGATCATCAGCAGGATCAGAGATCATGTGGCGCCACTGCTGGCAGCTTGATTGTGCTCAACAGCAGTACAGTCTCGTTCATCAGTGCTGTCAGTTACCTGTGCAGCAAACTATACAACCTGGTTGTAGCAGCAGTGACAGCAGAAGCAGTCCAGGAGTTGCCAGATCAGTGTTCAACACACTTGATCCTTCTTCCCTTATTGCATCAGTTGATGATCTTGGGTGCTGACCTCCTGTACGAGGTTGTTGCAGACAAGAGAGGGCAGCAGCAGCAGCAGCCACAGTATGCTTCTCTCGGTGTTGAGAACTCATCAACAGAGGCTCTCTGTACCAAAGCTATTGGTGTTGTTATTGATGTTGGCTGGCAGCTGATCAAGTTTATAGACTTGATTCAAGCACCATCAACAACAGCAGCAGCAGCACATGCCAATAGTGCGGCACTTTGGACCAACCACCCCCACCAGCAGCAGCAACAACAGCAGGGATCACCAATTGCAATGCAGCAGTTGTTATTGAAGGATCCCAGAACCCTGACAGTCCTCACTGTGACAACAGCAGTTGTGTACTTGAGGCTGGCAGCATTCCTGCACCACACAGCAGCAGAGACAGCAGCAGCATCAGCACTGGCAGCAAAACCACCATGTACCTCAGTACCTTCATGTTCAACTCAAGCAGCAGAATCAAGTTCACCTCCCAGTTGTCTTGTTGAGTCCCTCATTGCCTCAGGAATATCAGAAGTTTTGCCGTATCTGCAGCAGCAGTCTGTCATCAGTCACAGCACAGCACTCAACATGTCACAACATGTTGTACCTGCTGTGAGCCTGGTGCTGGACTGGATGATGCTTCAACCTGCTGCCAGCGGTGATAATATTCTGCAACAGCAGTTGCGTGGCCTACACAAGCAGCAGCAGCAGCAGCAGCAGCAGGAGGCAGCAAGCCACCAACATCAGAACCATTCTGTTGACCATATCTTGCCACTTCAGGTATTAGTCCTTGACTTATATCTGTTGTCTGGTGTTTTGGCAAACGCTGAGTCAGCAGCAGCATCCAATCATGCACTGCGGGCCGCCATGTCTGCTCAGATGGAGTCTGTACAGATCTTGCTTAAGCAGCATCTGCTGCCTGAAGCAGCCTGTTTCAGAGAGCAGCTGGAGCAGGCAATTTGCACTGCAGCAGCAAGTGGCCAAGCAGCAGCAGTGCGGGTGCTTCTGGCAGCAGCAGCGGCAGCAGCAACAACAGCAGAAGAAGCCTGGGCGTCTGGTTTGAACCTTTTTGCAGCAGCAGTCAAGCATGCCCTGACCTCCGCTGTTCTTTCGAACCAGCCTGATGTTGTGCATATGCTTCTCACCACACCTGGTCTTCGTGACACAACCATCAGCATGGCAGGTGACGAGCAGGGTGATCGCACACAAATCATCCTGGTCCGTGAATACCCAATCAGTCACTCACACCCGTTGGCAGAGAAGACTGACATCTATGTTGATGAGCAGTGGACAGTAATGCACTGGGCGGGCGTCGAAGGTGCATTACAAATAATCAGGATGTTGCTGGATGCTGGTGTGAAGGATGCAAACAAAGCAAATACTTGTGGTTGGACGCCACTGCTGCTTGCCGCTGAATATGGTCATCTAGATGTGATGGAACTGCTGCTGACCGCTGCTGCTGCTGACGTAAATGCCTGTAGCAACAGCGGGCTCACAGCAATGCATTTTGCAGTCGCAGCCAACAACAAGCACATGGTGCAGCTGCTGCTGAAACATGGTGCTGTGAGAGATGCAGATCTACTGTCAATTGCTGCTGCATTGGGCAATGCTGATGTCGTCAAGGCGCTGATCAATGCATGGGCGCCTGGACCGCTGCCAGCAGCAGCATTGACAGCAGCAGCCAAGGCAGCAGGACAAGCTGACCGTCCAGCAGCGCTAGCAGCAATAGTCAGCTTCATGTCATGTCAATGTGCTGAACATATTTGTGACTTGTTTTCTGGCCCAGATGCCCTGGATGCTGCTGCAACTCTGATGGCTGTAATCAAGAACCGCGACAAGTTCAACCATGACAACTTCATGGCAAGTCACAGTGCAGCACAAGGCGGGCAGCAGCAACAGCAGCAGCAGCACTCATGCTGGCAGAGTTGTGTTCTAGAGTCATCAGACAGTAACTCATGCCCTGTGCACCCAAACATCTGTGAGGATGCTGCACCAGAGATCCTCTCAGATCGTTTTGAGGCTCAGCCTGACGCAACTAGTTTGGATGTCATCAGCTGTGATGCCCCGGCAACTGCCAGTTGCGGCAGCAAAGCAACTGGCCTTGAAGAGCAGTGTGTCACAGCAGCAGCAAGACCCCAGGCTGACACAGAGGCGTCAAGATCTACATTTACAGGACTGCGTTTAGAGGCACACCTGACAAGTCATGTGTCAACTCATACGTACTACTGTGACACTGGCGGGGATGTTGCTGCTGCTGCTGCAACCGGTACTGCTGATGGAAGTCAGAATCAAGTTGATCATGCTCGTGAAGTTCACACCACTGAATTGTGTCAGGCTGCTGATGTTCAAGAAAGCAGCAGCAACGCAGCATTGATGGTAAGCTGCATGATGTGACAACTTGCTGAGAGATTGACAGGAAATTCCAATTCAATACGATGTGTGATGAGCAGCAGACTCTGTGTTGGCCTTGCGAGGATCATTCATCGGTGCTTGCATGTTACTGGTGAAATCAAGGAAACAATGTTGCTTGCGCTGCTGATCGAATCAATTAAATGTCTTGAGAGCTCATCGGGCGATCATGACAAGGCAATTCTGTTCTGCAATTGAGACTCTCAATGGCATGTTGTGTTGACATGTGGCAAGCTGCCTTGACACAGGTGACAGCCAGATCAGCACCATTAATGTAGTACCTGGGCCTCGGGTGAAGCAACTTATGACAACAATGCATATGGTAGAAGGTGTCTTCTGTTGCTGCTCAACCATCGCTGCTGCTGCTGCTGTTGTGATCTTGTGATGCAGTTTGATGCTGCTCCTGTACACGTCTCAAGCAGTGGCGATGTCAGCGTGTTTGTGAATGATCTCTACAACGACAAACAACTAGACAGCCCAGCAGCAGCAGCAGCGGCAGATCAGTCTGCAGACAATGTCAATCATGATGATGCACAGCAGCAGATGATCTGCAGCAGTGTGAATCACCACCACCACCACCAGCAGCAGCAGCAGACTCTGGAAACACAGGTGAGCTTCACCATAACCTGAAGTTTGGGAAGATGTCAATTCTTCAGGCTCAGGGTATGCCCGGCTCTCTCAGTAATGCCTGCATGTGGTCTTCAATGCACCTTGGCGGAACCACAAGGACTGCACATGCCATGTCATCTGTCGGTGCCAGTCCGGGTCAGCACAACTTCGCAGGCGTGTGAAACTGTGATCATCATTAGTATCAAAGATGATGTCATTCATGTTCTAGCGCAAAGCAGCCTACCTGGGCCAGAAACGTCCTGACAGACACAACCGCCACATCAGCAACCAACTATACACCAGTATTATACAGTGCTTTTGCCATTCTGACACTACTGCTGCTGCTGCTGCTGCTGTGGTGAGGTGGCTGTCTGTCACCATCAGGGTCGTCATGATGATCTGTCATCCCCACCCCAGATCTCTCTTTGTGACCTAATTCATCAGCTCGATAACACGCGTGCCACATCAGCAACACAGCAGCTGGAGATCTTGAGCCTCACTGCTCAGCTCAAGGAGGTCAGACAGCAGCTGCTAATGACAAAAGAACTGCTCAGAAAGATGGATCAGCCGCAGTGACAATAGCCTGCTACCAAAGGCAACAGTATAGTAGGCAACCACTATAGGCCATAATGGGGACGTTGACGCTGTGAGCTGCTGGGGTACTGAAATTGGCAACAAAAGCAGCGGCAGTTCGCGGATGCAGTGTGGCATACTCTCACTTATGGTCTCGCAGTCGCAGTTGTGCTGCTCATGCGCAGTGTTTGGGAGGAACAACAGTCATAACCAGGCTGTCTGCCCTTGCTCATATCTGATTGCTTCTGATCGAAACTTTGCTTGAACAATGGCAAGTATCTATTAGTTGTTTCAGTGACACTAATGGCCACGGTCCTACGATGTACGCTCCGTATCTTGTTTGCGCACTGACTGATGCCGTCGGTACGACACTTTGGTGTGTGCGCGGATAGTACAGAACCAACCACCAATGATATTATGTACTTATCACATAGCAGTATCTTGCAATGCCCGAGGCTTGTGATTGCTAGGTTGATTAATGGCCCCACCCTCCTTTCTGGGCTTGGTGCAGAAGGCCTCGGGGGGCCCGCTAGGTCATACCGCTTCGCGACGATTATCTGAGTCTAGCGTCCGCTTGATGATCTAGAACGCCACATTTGGCATCCTACAAGGCTCATACTCAGGCTCAGGACCCCTGGAATGGGCTGTGTCTCAGAACAGTCTCCACACTGCTGTTTACTGCTGCTGTTCTACGCTGAATACGTACGCAGAGCACGTGCCAGCGCTCACTGACAGTACTTATGGAGCGAAGGGCGACCGTATTGGATATATAAGTGCATCTGAGTCCCATCCTTGTGCCTCATTGTGTTTCAGCACTGCATCAAGCACCAAGCCAGCGACTAGGCAGCCCAAAAGCCAAAGCATTACAAGCAGCACTGCCAGACAGAACCACCTGCTTTGGAGGATTCCTGAGCATACTCTTGGAAAGATGCAAAAACACTTTCACAGGATTATTGGGCCCCTCTCTACTAGACTAGTACTCTGCAACTGCTGACACCGTGTGCGGTACGCCGGGCGTATCATCCAACTGGGAGTCTGGGAAGCTTAGAAGCCTTACATCAATACATCGTGGTTTGACACGTTATCATACGACAGTGCGCATGAGTGCTGTCCCACAGTGCCACCTTATCACATCAGCATACCCATAGTTGTTGAAATAATAATCAAGCAGCAGCCTGCCCTGTAGCGGGGTCGCTGTTATACAAGCTGAAGTGAATAAACATACAATTGAGAGAAAGATAACATATAGATAAATTCTAGCAGGAAGAACAATTGGATTCACAATGTCATAGCCTACACAATCTCCAGCTGACCTCACAACCTGAAGTGATCAGAGTTGTGCTGAGAAGGTGTGTTGACTGCAATGACTCGGAGCTGTTAAGAATCAGAGACAAGACAGAGCTCAGACCAGCTGTTGATAACCATTGACAGGCATGACACGCAATACTGTACACACACAAGGCAGCAGGACACACAAGGCAGATGCATCCTGCCAGCCTGGCACGTGACATGGGTTGCAAGTTGCAGTCAACAGCAATCGCAGGACTCGTGCACAGTGTGCATCCAAGCAAAGCAGAGAGGTCACTGCTGCTTTTTGGGACGCTGCTGCTGCTGCTGCTGTTGCTGCTGAAACATCTCTGCTGTAATTCCCCGCCCCGCCTCCACCTCTTTCCTTCTGCTCCTGAGCCACTCCTGATACCTTCGCTTGTCAGATAACAAACCATCACTCGGCAGCAGCCTAAACACACTGCTGCTGCTGCTGCTGCTGCTGCTATGACGTTTCCTTGCTGCTGCGCGTGCTGCTGCTGCTGCCGCCACATCTGCACTGTGCTTCAACATGTACTGTCGAACATTTGCTGCATAGAGCTTTGGGTCAGATTTCTCGGCCTCATTGGGAACATACAGCGGCAGCTGCAGCAGTAACAAACAGCAGCAGCAGCAGCAGCAGCACTCACCTTACAATCCTATAGAGCACAATCGCAGTCAACAATCCTGTACAACTAGCCTGTGACATATCTCTGACAGAGAAACATTGTAGTTCTAACAGCATATATGTGGCGAGCAAACAATGCTGCCTGTACTCTCGTGTGTGTGTTTCTAGATAATTTGTTCAACTGCTGGGATGACAGCTGGCTACCAGCAGCATACGACAATGCTCACTTGTCATGCAACCTGTTAGTAACATACCTCATAACACTTCACAATGTGAAAAGGTTGAGTCATCATCAACAGCAGATGTCTTGCTGCATCAATACTCTCCCAACAAGGACTCACACCTCCTCCTCCATCAAGACTGCCAAGACTTAACACACAGACAGCAGCAGCAGCAGCAACACTAGCAGCAGCAGCAGCAGTCACACTGGCACCTTTGCTGAGAGCGAATGCCGCTGCTGCCACTGCTGCTGCGGTCATGATGACCAGAGCCACTGCTCTTGTTGTTTTGCTGCTGCTGCTACTGCTGCTGCTGTAGTGTATGATTGTTGGTAGTACTGGTACACCAGCAAGGAATGCTCCTGTCTTGAAGGGAAGCAGGTAGTGGCCATTACTGGTAGTGCCCTGGGGGGTAAGGAGAGGTCATCAGCAGGGACAGTGATGTGGACAAATAATGATGTAACATAAGAAGAAAGAAGTCCTGCAGTCTCACAGCAGTCATGCCAGACGCAGCATCTTCTATACAACAGCAGCAACATGATCATCAAGAGTGCTGATAACATCACTCACGGCTGATAGTACAGAACAAGACATTGCTGCTGCTGCTGCTGCTGCTGCTGCTGTGTCTTAATGTCTGTCTCACGACGCTGCAGCATGACAGGCATTCGCTTCCCCACTCCCTGACTGCTGCTGCTGCTCTGTCGCTGTTGCTGTCGCCTGCTGTCCTCCGCTGTTGCTGTTGCCTGCTGCTCTGCCGCTGTGGCTGTTCCCTGCTGCCCTCATTCACTGCTTTTGAACAGCTGCTCTGCTCTCTGTGCCTCTCCTTGTTTTATTCTTCCCCTCCTCCTCTCACCTCTGGGAAGAGCAGCATAGGCCTGAGCTCCAGTTGTGGTTGTTGTGCCGTCAATAACATGCGCTGCTTCACAGCTGATGACACACCAACACCAACAACACCACCATTACCAGCCTGTAGAGCACAAGACACAATTGCAGGAGATGACACACCAGTGATCCCTGGTAGCAAACTAGCTCGCTAGACACTTTAATCTGCAGTAGCGGTAGCCAGTCAGTCACACAGCTCTTACAATGAAAGCATGGGAGGGGTCATGTGGCAAACGGTGTAGAGATACAAACAACAGCAGGTGTGAACCACAAGGCCAGCTTCAGGACTGCTGCTGCTGCTGCTGCTGCTGCAGGTGGCTGAATCTTGTTCCCTGACACTGTGAACTAGTCGTGCTTACAACTTGATTTGCACTACAGCTCATGAAACTGCTGCTGCTGCTGCTGGTCATGATGGTTGTTGTTGTGGTGCTGGTGGTCACCTACCACGGGGGCGCTTGGAACTTCAGACACGGACTGCTGCCCTACTGCTGCTGCCAACATTGACTCGGTACCTGCCTTTGCTTCTGTCTGTGTTTTGGGAGGACCATCTAGTGGTGCTGGCCCATTGCTGCTATTGCTGTTGTTGCTGCCGTTGTTTTTCTCTCTGTCAACATACAGACACTGCATGCGCTGACTGTGGAACAAGTGCCACACATCAGACAACAAACAGCAGCAACAGCAGTGTCACACAAGGTCAAGTCACGCAGTAGTGCTGAGACATTCAGCAGTACATGTCACTGGCAGACAGCAGAGCAAGCGCTACAACAGGGCCAATCTGTCTGTCGTAAGCGGTACCTTTTGTTATAAAAAGCAAGAACCTCCTTCCTCATTGGAACATGTCATGACCGGCTGTGATGCACAGTCACATTGTGTCAGTCGGACAGATTGAGCAGCTTGATGGGCACAGGCAACAGGCTTAGTAAGACAGGAGGGCAGCTGCTGGTCCTGAACCTGCACCACACAGCAGCACACACCTCACCTTACAAAGCCAATCATGGGCAAATGCTGCGTGCCATCTCGAGCAACAAATGCGGGAAAGTACCTGGCCATTTGTATCAGAATATCTGCCCAGCCCATGTGGTTGGAAACAACGGCAACTGCAGTAACAAAGAGGAACAGCCAAATGCTGTGTCATGGTGTTCAGGATCAGGTGCTGACATGTTGGTTGGTAACAAAAGTTCTTCATGAGTGCAGCAGTTCCCAAGTCAACAAGCTTGATCGTAGGTAGACATTCATGTAAAGTACATCTACGTGTGCGAATGCTTGTGCTTCTGATGAGTGAACTAGTGGCAGGTCATAAACAGAAGTCAACAGCAGCAAGCACTGTTTTATGATGGGAGAGCCGCTTGTGACCTGCAGCAGTACACAGTGAAGCTACTCAATTCATTGCTGCTACACTGGTAGTAGTTCTTGAGACTAACCTGACTGTCGTTTGACGCCTCTGCTGTTGGCAGTTCCTACCCGAATCCACCTGATTGATACAAACCCCAGTGCAAACAAGCAGAACCGGCTCCATAGCTTGCCGGTGAAAGCTATCAAACGGCGTCTCCAAATTTCTGGTATCGGCAGTATGCTCGTTATGCGCACTATGAGGTAGTACGAGGCCACCAAGCTTAGACAGCACAGAAACCGGCAAGGCAGCAGAGTGAAGGCAAGTACAACCAGCCTAGCTTTCTCAACAATGTGTTGTGGCGCCCAACCACCTTCTCCATATCTGTCAGTGCGTATAAAGGGCAGGAACTTCTCGTCGATGGTCACCATGTTGTGTTGTACGGGCGAGGCAACTGCATGCTGAAGTTCATTTCCCTCCAAACGGTGATACGCCTATATCTTTGTCGTGTTGCACACGTGCAGGTGCCCGTTGGCTGGTTAGTTTGTAGTGCACTTGTCCTGTACCTTCAGACGAAGTTGCTCGTTGAGCAGAGTTATCAGCTTCTCAGGAACACTGTTTTCACACCAAACACAGTGTTATATACTACAAGTATCGTGGCTAGACTTCCTGCAAGCAGTGTAATGCAGTCCCAGCAGTCGGAACTTCGGGATCCCGGAACGGGAACCAGGTAGCCTGACCAGACACCTGGGAGTCTCTACAGCTGTCTCCATGAATAGTCTTGCTTGCAGTCAAACCTGAAGCACCCGAGATTACAGGTCCACCACCAGCAAGTGACGACGCCATGAACTGAAGCAGGAAGCCGATGCATTCCCATACAGCAGTTTTTTGCACCCCACTTGACAGCCATGGAGCCATCATGATACATGATATTCTGCTGAATGTCATCTGCAAGACGTTAATATGGCATGCTTGCCGCAACCATGTGTGAAGATGGTGTCCCAGGACACTGTCAATTCTCGCTGGGCAGCAGGCCACAACACTTGGCATCCCAATTAACCCTGATGGACCATCGCAAACCATATTTTAGACTGTGCATGGCAAGTTTTTGCAAGCTATTGGAGCTTTGCAATTGTCAGCTTTCAGCATACAGCCAGTCAATGACAGCCCTGTCACAAGAGGACAAATGACAGGGCTGTCCACCCCTCGTTCTTCTTAATTGGACACCAGTGCTCCCAAACTTCTGTCAGTATGTACTTGGTGCGCTATCTCTTACCATACTGTCACACATATTCTGAACTGAGAGGGACCATTGAGCACCAGAGATTGACCTGCACTCTCTTGACTGGCGCAGCAGTCCAGAGCAAACACACTGACAGCCATGCAAGCTCCCCTGAGACACAGAAGCGCTTCAACAGCTTCATCAAGGTGCTTTAATTGATCATCAACTGCCCGCGCGTCTGCTTTGGCTTCCCCGTACCTCCACCCAACCACGATGGGCATTGCTTGTGGCGCCATATTGCGTACTTCAACAGCGACGTAGCGATACAACATCACAAATATGTCTTAATCAGCAGCTGTAATACACAATGCGCCTGTTGACGGGGTCGCTTCCTCCCTATCCCTCTCCCCTTCCCTTCTGCAGGTCCCTGAAGGCGTTTACACAGACAGCAGCACCTCCAGTGCGCTTAATCAAGCGCAGCAGCTCATCATCAACACGCAGTGCAGTCAAAATGTATTCCGCTCAAGTTGCGCCAACAACTTCCTCTCCGGCTCATGACTTCACAGCAGTTGTTTCAGCTGATCAGGTTCATCAACTGTTGCAGCTGCCGTTTCCTCCTGTACCCCCACTCATTGGCAACGAGAAGGTGTGCGAATCAAGTATATATGTCTACATGCACACACTGTTTATCTTCCTGTTTGGCAAATGGTAAAGCTGCACAGTGTCACAGATTTGCCTGCTGGACAACGCACCAAGCAGTGCGTTTGTATCAGCGCAATGATTCTTAGTAGACTCGCAAACCACAGCACAACAGCAGCAGCAGCAGCAAGTGCTGTGTATTTTGCTGCTGTATAGTGATGCTACTGGATGACCACTGATCAGGTGCTGCATGTGATCTCTCCCCTGCTTCATAACATCACGGCACATCAGCCACCCCCAACAGCATCAGCACAGCAGTGCTCAACAAAGTCAACCACAAGTCGCCAGCAGTAGGAGTGTCAGCAATAACAAGCAAGCAGTGGCAGTGACACAGCAATGCAAGTAGCAGCAGCAATCACTGGTTATGCCTGTGTCACGCATCTGCACAGTGATTAGTCACCTCGTCACACTGACAACTAAAACAATTCAACGCAAGCACGCAGCTGTTTCTTAAACCACAAAGATGTTGTTGTTGTAACACCACTTCTTCTGCTGTTGCTGCTGCTGCTGCTGCTGCTGCTGCTGCTGTCCTCTGTGTGTGTGCCGGTTGTGTAGGGATCATTTGCCGAGGAGACGATCACCACCAGACTGCCAGTCATCATGAACACTGTCCTGGAAGATATGAGGACACAGGTGATTGAGCTAAAGGATGGAAGGGCGGGGATATGCCGATGCCTTGTAGTGCGCAATATAGACAAAGCACGGGAAAGTGATGGATTGTGTGAACCATGTAAAGCAGCAGCTGGCGCACGTTACCGCAGCAAATGCCAGAATACTTGTGTAAGGTGTCATTTAATCATAAATGTTGTACCTTGGCAGCAGCAGATTGATTTGCTGACATGTCATTTGACGGCTGCAATCTAGTAGATTGCACATAGACGTGCACATGCTATGACACACTGCTGTCTTGACCTCTGATGCTGCTGCTGCTGCTGCTCACAGGCAGAGGAGTGTGGGGCTGGTAGTGCTGCTGCTGCCGAACTGGATCTGGCAGCAGCAGCAGTCAGGGAGATGCAGGCTGATATGCCAGGTAGGACATGGCTTGCGACATTATTGCTGAATGATTAACCTACTGCGTATGAAGTAACTGTGTTCAACAAACATCATGATCATCACGTGCAGCAGCAGCAGAGTTCAACATTTTGACCAAGTTATGGTGGCAACATGACAGTGTGCAAGGAAATGCTTGGATCTACAACCTGCTCTCCTAAGTCATTGCTGCTGCTGCTGCATTGTACCGCTGCTGCCACCCCCAGCTGATGGTCCTCTGCTGCCCCTCACAGTGCCTGATCATCTTCCAGCTGATCACCCACTGAGACAAATCATACCAACAACAAATGAAGCAGTAGCAGCATGGCAGCAGCACATCACACAGCAGCAGCAGCAGCAGCAGTCAGGGGGCTCGTCATGTACTGCTGCTGCCAGCTGGCTTCAGCTCCCATGGCTTGTTGTTGAGTGTTATCTGTATGTCAGACTGGCAACAACCATTGCTGCTCAGGTGGGATGTGGGTGGCAGTAGTGGACATGACACAATCAATGTCTGCTTAGATACGTATTTGCATGTCGTGTAAAGCTTATGTCATTGTGATATGCTCTGCTAGTATCCCACCAATGTTTGTTGGTAGGCTGAAAAATACTGTATTGCTCAGTTGTATAATCTACTGCAGAGGCAGCAACAGCACTGCTTGGCAAGCAGTGGTGCTGCATCATAATGCTTTTGGATATCTCATAATTGTGTGGTGGTTTTAATAAACATCTGTCACTTGTTGTGCAGCCCACCCTCTTGTCCATGAGATACGACCCGTTCTTTAGGCAGAAGTCTGCTGCTCTTGGCAAATCTCTAGCAGCAGCAGCAGACATTGCGACAGCAGCAGGAGCACTGCTTGCTCAGCAGCAGTCATCATTGTCATCATCAGGCTGTGGTGCTGATCAGCAGCTGGTGGCTCATTTCAGTGGTGAGGCAAAACAAAGAATGTATGAGTTAGTGCAGGTAAGATTGTTATTATATAATGCAGATTGTGATGGTGTGTAATGCAGATCGTGACGGTGTGTAATGCAGACCCTGCATTATATAATCTCACGATCTGCATTACGTGTTATCGGCGTGAGATTATGTAATGCAGATTGCCAGACTACGTAAGGCAAGACTAACAGACCCTCCCAACTGTGCAATGACTACATGATTGGTGATTGTGTTGTTGTTACCATCCACCTTGGAAGCTGCATGGTTTGCAGCAACAGCGGTGCATCACGTGAGATGCAATAGCAGATCCACCACCAGCAGTAACTGCAGCAGCAGCAGCAGCAGCGGTAGCACCAGCAGCTGCCTGCCGATAGTCAACTGCAGTCTACCTTTCATTGTGCATATCTATCACGTACTCAAGCTGTTGCACTGCTGCTGCTGCTGCTGTTGCCCGTGTCATGCTGCTGTGTTGCTGTTCTTGTACCATGATCGCGTACAGTATTGTCTGTGGGGCAACAAAGTTGATCTGTCTCTACTGACAGATGTGGCACACCTCAACATCGTCACTGCTGCCAGCAGCAAAAGCGATGGCAGCAGCAGCAGCAGCAACATCATAGTGGATGATTTTGATAAGCTCTGGGAGTATCTCAAGTCCGCTGCTACTGCAGCTAGCAACAAATCGCCAGGTATGTAGTACATGTCCGGTCAGCTGGTGTCAAAACGATTGAATCAACAGTAGCAACAGGGACATGAAATTTATCAGGACTAATAGGCGCACGTTACTGAATGCAGTTGTTCTGTTCTTCATGCCCTACATGTTGTTGCAAGTGATATCCATGCTGTGTTCATTCCTGCTGCTGCTGCAGCCACTGCTGCTTCTGCCGCAGGTCCTGATGGCCTGACTGCTGCTGTCCCTCGTATTGACATCATCCTTGATAATGCCGGTCTGGAGCTGTACACTGATCTGGTGCTAGCAGATTACATAATCACAACAGGTAAGCAGATCACGTCATCAAGCATTATCAAGCAGTACTCCGTGTTGGTGTGGCACTGCAACATGTACCTGTCCTTAGCAACTGGCTGAGTGGCCAATGGTGTTACTGCTTATGCATCACTGCTGCTGCTGCTGCTGCTGCTCCAGGTCTTGCTGCTGAGGTTGTTCTTCACGGGAAGCAGCTGCCCTGGTTTGTGTCGGACACCCTGGACACTGATCTCAAACACCTGGTGGACGTATGTAGCAGCAGCAGCAGTAGTCATGTTGCTGCTGCTGGTGCTCGTTGGCAGCAGCACTTGTCCAGTGGTCGTTGGAGGTTTACTGCTGACAATTTCTGGACCACTCCTCATCCTTTCTGGTGGATGAAACAGGTGGGAGGCAGATGCAAAATGTCAGTGTCAGCCTACTTGGTTGTCTTTTTGTTCTAACACAGGCTACGTATTGCAACACCATGTCACTGCTCTTGTTGCTGCTGTTGCAATGACTGTGGTGATAAGAAATGTTTGTAGCGGAGTTGCTCATGCCACTGCTGCTGCTGCTGCTGCTGCCACCATCATCGTGATTTTGATCTCTATCGCTCTCCAGATCTCTCCTGATCTGCATCATGATCTGTTCCTCAGCAGCCTGTTGATCTTCAAAGGAGATCTCAACTACCGCAAGTTGTCTGGTGATTGTCGCTGGCCACACACCACATCATTTGACAAAGCTCTATCAGGGTTTTGTCCGGCACCACTGGTTACACTTAGGACGCTCAAGGCGGACGTTATTGCAGGTGAGTAACACATGTGAGGACAGTGTGTTTGCGTGTGTGTGGTTGTCTTGGTTGGGTGGAAGGTTGGGTGACCTGGTCATTGCTTTCATGGGTGTAAGTGCAGATGCATCAGACATTATGCAGATGGGTCAGCAAAGCAGTGTGTTCTGTAGACAGTTCCAGGCGCATTAACGCATGATCAAGTCGTACATTCTACATTGTTATCAGGCTCAAGCCGGAAACTCTAAATCGACCCAACCCACTGCCAATTTCTTGTATGCCTGGAGCCCATCTTTCATGCACATTCTGATTTCATACCTTGTTGTGTGCATAATCTCTCTGCTGCAAAAGCATCCAAGAGGCAACTGCTGCCATGGTTGCGATGAGCTGCATGTGTTTTTGATCCAAGGGACTGTGCTGCTCATGCTACTCATGATTATGCTGCGCGTGTCATCAGTCACCTTTCATGCGCATTGCGTCAGCTGTACTGCGAATAGAGTGTCAAGATCATCTGGCACCATTGGTACCAGTCAGCTTATTGAAGTACTGCTGCTGTTGCTGCTGCTGCTGCTGTCAGGTCTTGCTCCTGGGGAGTCTGAGCAGTTGGACCTCCTTGATCCTCGCTGGCAGGTCAACGGAAAGTTTGGAGTAGTGCAGTTCACAGCTAATGTGTGCCACTGACACTTTACTGACTTGTTGGGATATGAGCAATGCAAGCGAGTGAAGGTTTTCATAACGAGGTCTTAGAGCTCCATGCACATCAATGTTGCTGCGAAATATTCGCGAACCTTACAATTGTCAGGTGGTTGTCAAAGACAGCTTCAGGCGCATGTGTCGAGCCGTGGAGATCATTGCAGGATCTTGAGACCGATTTAATATGAAGCACATCCGTAAGTAGCTGTTATCATAATCACGGTGGTACAGAACAAGCCTCAACTTTCGCAACAAAGCTGACAGGAAGGTCAGCGATCAGGCTGAATGGATGGACGCTGATGTATTAACAGCAGTTCTGCATAACTAATACACCGTGTTTGCTGATGCCAGGCAGACAGCGACTGGGATTTGGTTCGCAGAAGCTACAGCAATTAGAGTGACCAAATCTACTACAGACAGCGAGCGCACGAATCCTTGCTTGAAACATCCAAGAATGTTGTGTTAACATGTAGTTGGTTTGAGTATTGAATTACACAATTGCGGCTGCTGCGGAGTCAAACAAGGGCTTTGTACTTACGATGACGCTCACTTCCGACATCATACGGCATCCCGCTACGCGCGCCTCTCTTTCATAGGCCACCTTCACTCATTCAAAGAAAGGTCATAGTCAAATACTAAATCAATATAAGAACAAACGAACATGTTTGGTCCTCTTTCTCTGTACACCCAATACTTCTTCACCGGACAGTGGACGTGCAGTTTGTTCTCGTTCATCACGCAGAGTACTCGGTAAAGAGGTCAGGGTTGCACCAAGTGTGGCTAGTGAGGCGTGTGCAGTCCAACTGGCGGGTTGTTGCTCAGCTTCGCCTTACAAGGTGCGTAGCCTTTTCTTGGAAGGTTTGGGCGAAGCATAATGTAATACATCGTTCAACAACAATATACCTCCAAGCTGCTTTCATGCTTGCGTTTGTAGCCTCACCGACGCTCATTGGGCAACAGCGTGCTCCTGTGGCACAAAAGCTTTTAGGAAATTCAAAACACTACCAATTATACCGTACAAAATGGCATTATTGCAAGCTACAGAACATGAGATGCTTGTTTCGGGATGCTGACGACAGCCAGAGAGCAACGCGGTGCTGAAGTGATCATCCCGTTATACGATGTGATGTATTCTTTTGTTGCTAATTCTACGCATCACCAGGCAATACACCGCTACTGCATAGTGTTGGCACAGCTGCTTTGCGTCTGTGGGGTGTGGCATTTCATCAATGCACATCATGCAGCGAGGATATCATTTGGACAACTTTAACCTCGCAATGCGTGATTCTTTGGACCTAAAAACCGGTGTGCCTGACGTCATGTGCTGTGTTTCTGCAGGTATCACTTTTGGCTGTCCATACCCTCCTCTAGCAGACAGCACTTGATCCTTCTTTCAATACATCCCCCAGCTTACCTTGCGCTATCAAGGAGTGTTCATGGTGGTGAGCCAATATCTTATTCAGTGCATCAAACCTGCCAATCTGCGTAACACATATCTGCTGTTGGAGCCTCACTCAAACGCTCAACACAGAATGTTAATCCAGCTTGCACCGATGTACATAACGTCACTTGTCATTCTGGCCGTCCGAGCACAGCCACAGCTTGTAGGTAGAGTATGCTATCTATACCTGGGAGGTAGAGTCTGCTATTTATACCTGAAAAATAAGTGAATGTACTGCCAGTGCAGTATCAGCAAGCAGTTTGATCAAAGCATAAGCATCCCAGCTCTCCTCCACCCCTTTGCCCACCTTATCTGCACATGCACATGTCACACTGGCTACAGGTTGCCAACAGTGAGGTGGTCTTGAGCATCAGATGTGGTTGACCTGGAACATCACATAAGACTGAGCGCAGTGCAAGGATATTCGCAGTAAACAACAGCAGACTTGAGCCATCTCAGAGTCTAGTTAGAAAACATGACACTAGCAGCAGGGAAAGTTCATGCTGTGCAGTATGCAGACTACCACTACCAACACCAACACCAGCAGCAGAAGAATGGTATGGCGGTTGACATGAGAACAGAAGGTCAGGAAGCAGTCGGTTTCAAACAAGGTCTTGAGCAGCAGTTGCTGGCAGCAGCACAAGCTGCAGCAGCAGCAACAGGTCAGACACTGCAGGATCAAGAACTACAAGCAGCAGTGGCTGCCGCTGCTGCCGCCATTGTTGTGGCAGCAAAGAGCCGTCAGCAACAGCAGGAGCAGGTGAACAGCGGAAATGTTGCTGCTGTGGCAGCTGCAGCAGCAGCTGCTGCTGCTCTGGTTGGGACAAGTAACATCAGAGAGCTGACTCCATCGCCCACAACAACAACCACGGCAACAACGGCAAGGTCTGATCTGGACAGTGGCCTCATGTCACAGCAAAGGAGCAGCAAGGGCATCAAGCCTGTCGTTACCGCTGCTGATGATGGTAGTGATGGCAGCAGCCTGGAGATGTTGGCGGCAGCAGCAGCAGCACTGCAAGACCTCAGCAGCCAGCAACCTGTCCAAAGTGTTCAAAAGCACACCCGGTGGCAGCAGCAGCAGCAGCAGCCAGACTCACACAGTGATAGGCGTGGGATCTCTGACAGCAGTGAAGGATGGGATGTGTTGAGTTTGCCTACCACTGCTGCTGCTGCTGCTGCTGCTGCTGCTGCTGCTGCTGCTGAGCCTGTCTCAGTGAGCAGATGGCAGCACAAGGAGAGGATTGAACCACAGTCGCAGAGGCTCAGCGGCAGCAGCAGTGACAACGTGCTGCTGCAAGGACGCAAGCGCGGCAGCAGCGGCAGCAGCAGCTCTGAGCAGGTCAAGGACAAAGTTCTTAGCAAGAAACCCAAGTGGGTTCATCCTCCTCCGCCGTACCAGCATAGTATAATAGTACTCAACAAGACACATACAGCTGCTGGTGATGCAACCAGTGCTGCGCCAGCAGCAGCAGCGGCAGAAGTGGGACATGTAAAGCCAAAACGGAAATCAGTTGATCAGCGACAACAGCAGCAGCAGGCAGGAGCTCAACGTCTTGATGGATTATGTGGTGTTGGTGACTTCTGGGCTAAGTTTGGCAATGGGTTGTGGTGCACTGCTGCTGCTGGAGTCAAAGCAGGGAAACCCAAGACCAGAGGGAAAGCAACAACGCAGCGCCAGATGGAAGCAACACAAGTCATTCCGCAGCAGCAGCAGCAGCAGCAGCAGCAGCAGCAGCAGCGACAGCTTTGCACGCCGCAAGAATTTGAAGCGCATCATGACAGGAGAATTGAGCAAGGTGACTTCCCTCAGTCAACAGCTGCAGCAAAGGTGACAGCTGCTGCTGTTGCCAGCAAACAGCACCGCTTGATGCAGCAGCAGCAGCAGCAGCAGCCTCCAGCAGCTGATGATAGCCCATGTGCTGCTGCCACAAGTTGCAAGATGTCTGACAACAATGATTTGCAAGGGGCTTCACCTGCTCGGAAAGCTGTAGACAGAAAGCAACAGCAGCAGCAGCAGCAGCAGCAGCATCTGGCCATCATGATGCATAACGCAGCAGTTGCTGCTGCCAGCAAGCATGAGCAGCTGCCTGTGACTGTAGGTGAGGATGAAGAATTCATGGAGGCAATGCAACCAGTATGGATGAAGACCAGGCCTGAGAGTCAGGCTGTCACTGGTTCAGGAACATTCTCAGATCAGGTAGCAGCAGCAGCAGCACAGCTGTGCAATGCACAGGCTGGCCTGCAGCAGCAGCAGCAGCAGCAGAGCTCCTCAATGCGTCAGAAAGCAGCAGAGCTTGCAGCATTGATTCCTGAGGCTCTCAGGCCAGCAATAACAGCGGCACTGGCTGCTCGTGTCCAGCAGCGACGCCAGCAGCAGCAGCAGCAACAGCAACAGCAGATGCTGTCAAATGGTCAGATGGTTGATCTGTTGCAAGGTATCAGTGCTGCTGCTGCTGCCAATGCTGGAAATTCACAACCAGCAAGCCCCATGGCGGCATCTGCTGATGCTGCTGATGCTGCTGCCGGTCGCACCGCTGCTGCTGCTGCTGCCAGCCCACCACTTGCTGACAACAAAGCGGGTGTTGATGTTGCATATATGTTTCATCGTGAGCTGCTCAACAATATAAACCTGAACACCGTCTGTCAGCAGCAGCAGCAGCAGCAGCAGGTTGGTGTGAAGCTTGTGATTGCGAGTGTGAACTCAGATGTATCTTCTGCAGATGCAGCTGACATGGAGTACTAACAGCAGCTGATGCTGCACTGGACTGAGGCGATTGGTGACCTCTGCCAAGGCCTCTGTCAATGATTCAGGCCCAGTTTTCCTTCGTAAAGAAAAGTGGCTTGACAGCCAGGTCAGGCTGTTGTGTTGTGAAGTCTTCACAGTGTGTGTGTGTTGCTTATGAGGCTGGGGTCAACACCTGTTCTGCAATGGCAGGTTGCTGGTGACTAGACGCCACAAATACGTGGTGACGTTCTTTACTATGACGTGCTTTCACGTCGTGCATGGTTGTTTGCACAACATTACCCCAGTGAAGTGTCTGAGGATGTGCAACATATATATATACATACCTTCAAGGACCACTCTGGCTTTTGACAATGTAATCAAATCACTATTGTTTAACCAGATGACTATTGTTTCATCGACAGACATACCGCTGTCTGTTGGCGACAATTTGTTGGTCATGTATGCTGGTGGATGGACTGTGATGGCCATTGCAGGTGGACTTGTGATTGCGGAGGGGGTTGTTGTGTTATCGAGTTGCTTAACCACTACAAAAGTGTCATGCACGTTATAACTAGATATATCTCACAGTGCTTGTTGTTGGCTGCAGAGGCAGCAAGTCATTCAGACTTTGTTGTCAGGGGGTTGTACTGACACTGTTAGTGTGGGATGAAGTTGTTCTTGCTGTTGTTGTTGTTGCTTTCCAGCTTTTCAAAGTATGCTCTGATTATGGAGTGTTGGAATCAATGCATTGTTCATTGTGCTCTACGCTTTGCTTGTGGCGTGTTTCACGTCATGCGACTCTCAACCACAAGTACTGTGCCTTGTTGTGCAGCTGACAGCATTTGCATATCACTGTCTACCCCTAATGCCATGTGCACGCTGTGTTTATTGTGGTTGTGGGTGTTCATGCTTGTGTGCAGATGTTTGCATCATGAGCACCTATGCACTTCTATGTGATTGTTGTTGTGTGCAAAGTGACGCACTCTCTCCGCTGCTGAACCAGGTATATCTCTTGCATGTCTTGAATGCTGCTTGGTGTATGCACGACTTGTCTGCGGCTTTGTACCAAGACCACTACTGCAGCAGTGTACGTCAGCATAATGATTATATATGCATGTATGTGTGCATAAATATGCTCACTGTGCATGTTATGATAATAGCTGGCGTCTAGGGGATCACCCAATGACTGGAAACTTTCAACTTGTATCACCTAACAGGGGAAGCTGGTTGCAGCAGTGCTGGTGGGTTATGTTCAATACAAATTGGCACAGCATTTGTTTGTTGCTCTCTACCTTTCTGTCTGTGTCGCTGTTGCTACATTGCTGGCCCAGCTGTACCACCACATGTTGTATGTCAGCAAGCCTTTGCTACATGGCAAGCTATCTATCTCTGTGCTCTGTTGCCGGCATGTTATTTGTCCAGTATGTGACGAAACTGATTGTGGACTGTAAGTGCTGATGTCACTGGGCGTCACTGGAAGACACAGCCAGGCAGATATCACCCCGGTTTTTATAGTGCTGCTTGTGCACCAACAAGGTGGTGCCTTGGTGCATTCCTGGTGGTTAGCTATCCCACAGATGGTGCGGCGCAGCCCTGCTGACAAACCAGTCAGTCACCTGTTCCGTTGTTGTCATGTCAGACAGGACAGTCGTCAATGTGATATGCAGTGAGGTTTCCCTGGCCATTCTCAGCAGTGCTTAGTACCCACATGCTGCCTGTGAAACGCCTACTGCAGTAGCTGGGACTTAGTAGGCCTGACACTTGGCCTGCATCAGCGCTGCAGGTGTTCCTTGGCACAGTCTTTGCGTGTTTGTGAGTCCTTGGCAATTCCCTCGGAGGACTTAATGATGACCTGATAGGTACTTCACTAGCCCAAGGAGGTCGAGTTGTTTTGAATCTGCTATGGTGTGACTTGCGCCTTGCTATTGCAATGTAAGATGGCGGTAGAACACTGTTTTGGAAAGCAACGACCATCTGTGCTTGTGTCGGTTGTTGGTTGTTCAAGTGGCTTAGACAATTCAACTGGTGTTGAGGTCTTTGAAGGAGTCTATAGCATCACCTGAGTTTGGGCAATATCAGTGTGGTCATGTTGAGTCCCTCATGAGTCAATTATTGCACTGAATGTTCAACAGTAAATGCAACCAAGATGGTTGATATGCAAAAATGACTCAGTGGCACTGGGAAGTGCTTAGAAGGCTGCTTCTATGATGTAGAAGGCCTCTATGATGCACATATGTGACCGTTTGATACAATAGGCTAAGTGCCGTGATCCTCGTGAGAATTCTGACGAATGTTCGAACCCATTAAGGCTGTATCATATTGATGATTTACTGCATTGATCACAACAGCGTCAGCTATTGCCTGTCAATATCAGCCAGCATTACATTCATTTTGCTGCATGAGCCAAATCTCCTTTCACAACAGCGTTGCCGCAGTGTGCACCTGCTGACCTCTGGAAGTGCTGTTCAAGGCAAGCGAATGGTCGAGATAGTCAGCCAAGTCTTCTACTAGTATAGTATAGTATAGTATAGTATAGTATAGTATAGTATAGTATAATATAATATAGGTTCAGGTGGCACATCTTCATGTGATTATGTTGCTGGTAGCAGCACTGGTCGCAGGGTATATTGCCGGGAGGGACCGCTGCGGCAGCGACTGTTGCTCAGATGTCAGATAATCGTGGCTACCACTGTAGTAATTGCTGACATATGGGACAGCAAAGCGCAATGCATACATGCAGGCAAGCAGAAATGTTCTCAAACTTTCACCAGCTTTCACGCGTACATGCTCATGACTTCGGAAGTTGACTATACATAAGGGTTGATGTATACCGTTGATGAGATATGATGTATGTAGTAGATGCGGCCGTACAAGGCGGTTGCGCCAAGCCGACCGCCTCGGTTGACGTCGAGCATCTGTCGTACAAGGCCCGAGGTGCGAAGCGGCTGTCCTTCGTTCATGAGAACCACTTGTCTGCTGTAACAGCTCAGTCAGAAAAGCGGTCATGGGAAGATGTCTCAGGGTAGCTGAGCCTACGGTAGACGTTTGACATTTCGGAGTTTCCGATGCCCGAGGCGCAACTGCAAGCCACAGCCTCAGGGTTGCCCGCCATATCTGTGCAACAGAGACATGTGTGTCACGTAATTGAAGCCCAAAAAGATGACTCATGCGTTATGGCATAAGTTAGTTGCTCGATGAACCTCATGCACCAACGGCCTGGTATCGATCTGCAGCGCTGCAATTCGGATTCGCCAACAAGCGCAAGTAGTCACCAGCCTGACGCAACAAGACTTGATGGCCGTTCAAGAGTTATTGCCTCATGCTCTGCGCATCTTGCAGGTTTGTAGGACTGATTTCATCCAGCTGCAAATAGATATATCTCAGCTGTCCCTAGATGCACAGCCTGTGACTAAGTGCTGGCCCAGGCCCCAAACCACAGTGCCTGATATTCTCGTGGGTTCTCCTTGTCAAGATGCTGTGTATTATCGAAAAAAGGAGGTGTTAAAGTGCTATGAGGGTTGCTTGTGGCTGGAACCGCTCAGCAGATTGCTGAGTGTCTTCCGTGTGTCATCTTTACAATAGCCATGCCTCTAACTAGCTGCCGATGTAATCAGCCAGAGCCTTTCAAAGAGTAGCCATTATCAGACAATTACCTGCACTTCTAGGTTATCATCAAATAGGCATCATGCCTATCGATGTTGTCAACAGCTGACCTTGAGCCTTTGCAAAATGCGGCAAGAAAATTCAATCAAACCTCACAGTACTAGAAAACCGCCCACACATACTATGTGTTGAAAGATTCAACTATCACACTGACTGTTTATTGCCTGCCTTCACTGCATTGTAGGTCTGCAGCTCTCTGTTGTGCCTGATATGTGCTGTGGTTGTGATTCATGAGATGGAGGACTTCACTCCGACCGGGGTGCTGTTTGCAACGGTGGCAGCAGCAGCAGGGTTGCTGGCAACAATGATGTTGTGGCTGGGTGCTGCTGTCAGACAGATTGCTGAAAGCAACATTGGCAGGTAAGAGTCTGCATGATGGTAGGCTGTTGATTTTGACCTTCATGATCAGATCATCATGACATCAAATTGTGCTCCGAATGCACCCCCTGGGGGGCACAATATACTATAGTATGTTGTATCATAAATAATAATAATAATCACTGCTTTACAGCCATAGCCTTGCGGCCATCGGCCCCGCGCCTCAAATCTCCCAGTGAGTCGCTCACTTTTGGACAAGGCGGTGATTACTATCCTAACTCACTTGTGAAGGATAGTATGTTGTATCATAAAATGGTATCTGCTACTAGCAAGTTAGTAACTTGTCGCTGATTATCACTCATTGTTATCCTAGTAGCATTCATACTACCATGGCACGATCATCGGTGGCACTGACTCTGTATGCCACGACATTAATGGAGAGGCAGAGTACAAGTAGTTGTCGGTACTCAGCATAAGAACACTGTACCTTCGCTGTATTGTATTGTACTGTATGTTATTGTAATTGTGCCGCATACCATGGCATTCGTGGCGCAATGTTGCTTTTCTGGCTGGTACTACTCAAATGTCAGCACTGCGGGTTCGCAAGTTGCAAGCTTGGCCTACTAGTGAATACAGCCTCTATGATATATATAGTATGCAGGACTGCGGCCAAATTTGTGAGCCCAGCGAAGGCTGCCAATCCAACATTGATGTAAAAAAACATTTGTTGCCAAAAGATGTCATCAGTACAGAGAGAGCCACTGTAAATGTTGACTGCATGCTAGCAGCATCAGCATGGTGTAGAGCCTCAAGAAACAGTGCTACCTCAATGGGTGCTCACAATTTGGGCAATGCTGCAAGCGGAATCTTGAGGTGTTGCATCAAGGTCGCACTTGTGTATTGCAGGGCTTGTTGTGGCTTGATGGATCTTGTTTTGAGCTCATCGTTCTCCATTATCTTCCTGGCTATTGGAGCCAACAGCGCTTCACTCGAGGGCAACTGCAGTTCACCATCAGTGCTGTTTGCAGTGACCAGCCAGGGCCAACCCTTCCTAGTCAGAATCCCTTGTCAGGCGTGGAATGGTGTCATCGCAGCAGGCTTCGTGAACTTTGTAGCCTTTGCTGGCAGTGCAATATTGGCATTCTGGAAGATGAGAGTTGACAAGGCTGCAAAGTTGTGGCAAAGCCAGGGTGTCACGACTGCTGCTGCTGGTGGGATCGTTGGTGGTGGCCGTGGCGGTGGTCTAGGTCGGATCAGTTCAGGTCTAGACAGTGCGTTTGAAGCCCCAGCACCTGTCTATGATGTTGAGGCGACAGTGTTGGAAAGGCAAGAGTGGCTGAAGAAGGAGGGGCAGCAGCAGCGGCAGCAGCAACAAGTTGCAATGACACGGCGCGGCCTGGATGGGTCCCTGCAGATATAAGATTTGATACATATCATGCAATCTTGTTAAGAAGCCTTCTCATCTGTTGTGATAACATCAACAGTGTCTCAATTTTGTTTGATACCATAGAGGCATCATGGACAAGGTTGTGCTTGGTGAGTCGCGAGAAACGGTCGACAGCTACAACATGTTGAACAGCTGCCTGCAAGCAGTCGTCATGTGTCTTCAGGAGCCATGCATGCGGCTGTAAACTTTACAAGAGGCTCGGTAAAACAGTTATGCTCATCATGCTGCTTGCAAGCTCAGCAGAACTTGGCATGATCACCGTGATAGTATGCATGGTGCGGTGCCACTGCAGCTATACAGCGCAGCAGGTTGATGTGCACATTACCTGGCGGACACTGCTACCCGGTATTAGTAGTAGTGACATGGTATCATGCCTGACAGTGCACCACTACACCGACGCGGTGATGGGAGCTCCGTCTGTAATCATAACCGTTGTTGATTCGGAATCAACGGCCCGGGTGACTCGCGATGACATCGCCTGACGATGGCTGCCAGGGGCCCTGATCTTTTGAGCCTCAGAAGATCCTCAGGGTCACTGACCGCTGTTGCCATCAGTGATTCTCTTGCATAGTCCGGCAATCTCCCAGGAGCGACCAGTTTTAGAACAACAAGCCCTGGAGTATGGAGTCAATGCCATGGAACAGCTTTGAATCTTATAATGAACACCGTGATAATGTCCATGACCACCAGATTACAACTTGTTTGAAACAATATGACAGGAAGCTTACTAATTACAGCAAATGCATTGAAGGGACCTGGAAGCAATTGCTCAATCTGTCAAATCTGCTTGCGGATCAGACCCTCATGTGTTGGGTATATGATACATACATTGTACCAGTTTTTTCTACTGCAATATTCTTCAAGCTGCATTGATGAAACCCATTCAATGACAGCTGTCTTTCTCTTCCAATATGTATGCCGCTCTAAATATTGGACTTGGAGCAGCGTACATCTGGGAGAGAGAAATGGCTATGGTTAACAAATTGTCGTGATTTCAACATATTTCCCTCCTGCTCATCCCCTGCTATGTCACCGCTGCCCAAGTTCTCCCCTGCATCATCTCAATAATGGCGATCTGTCATTATCAGCGTCACCACCACCACCTGCTGCTGCTGCCCCCCTCCCCAGCTCCATTGCATTTACTGATCTGCTGTCTAAGTCGTCATCAGTTGTGCCTGGCTTGCTCAGTCTGACTGTTGGCAGGGTGGGCTTGTTCACAAAGTAGCCGTAAGACACCATGCCTGAACAATAACAGAACAAGCAGAAAAGAAAACAAAGCATTCACAAGCAGAAACAAAGCGACAAGAGTCAAAGAGCAGATACTACTCAGATGTCAACTGTGAAGCAGCCCAGTCTGACATCAAAGCTTCAGGGCTCCAGCGTTGTTTCTGTGCATAGAATACCTTTATGTTGAGACTCAAACCAAAGCATTGAGCTTATTAGGTGGTGCAGCAACTGTCAGATTGTTTGTACTGAGTGTTTCCTTGTGCCATCTTGCGCTTGTCACCTGATACTGCCACCGCCATTCCCATCAGTTTCCTGGCAGACATTTGTTCACCCAGGGCCAGCCAGCTGATAAGCAACACAAGAATTGTCTTCGTGTGGCCAATCACCTGACAAAGAATCACAACAATGACAACAGCAGCGATGAGTAATTTCAGACATGTATGTACAGACAGCAGCAATGGCTTGAGCTATATCATTATCATCATGATGCGGACATGAACACGTTGCATAGCAGCAGCTGGATGAATAGCAAAAGCAAACATTCAGTCAAGCTCAGTCATGCTCCAAACCCAAGAATGGCGCATATGATCACACATCCGTGATTCTCATTGTTATATCACTTTATATCATAGTACTTATTTTACCTGGAAGGTAACCGCAGAGAATCTTCCCAGACACATAAACTGACTGACATTCACTCCAACAGATATAGCACAGCTCAGCACCAGCACAGCCAATGCAGGTGTTGTGATTGCATAGCTCCCCACCCAGTTGCCACTGACAGCGGCATCAATGAAGGGCCCAGTCACCAACAGCATGCTGCCCTGCACTGGCGCTGTTGCTGCCAGGAGTTGGTGGCTCTGTAGTTTGTGTTCTCGCTGCATTGCCCCACACAGGATCTGCTGCATGCCACTGCCAATGACTGAGACTCCGGCAACAAACACGCCGAGCAGGGAGGTGGTGCCAGAGCCCAAGTCATTGACGGTCCTGCAGCACCAGCAGCAGCAGCAGCAGTTGTCATTGTGGTGATGACAATGCACATATATGTAACAACTCTTATTCCTCAGTGCAGAAAACGGCATTGCAATAGAACCTGTCATCACTGGTCATGCCAGGTCTGGTCTCACACTGAAGCAAGGAACAAGATGCCAACAAAGAGCATGTTTATCCATGCAAGCAATGTTGCAGACATAATCACCAGCTCAAGCACCGCTACTTACACAACAGCGACTCCAATCACCACCGTGGCAATGGACATCACTGTTGCATTGTTGAACCTCCTGCCATAACCAATGGCCTCAACACAATACACAAATGGGATGACTAGAAGCTTGGCAACCTGCAGCAGCATCACCACCACCACCACGATCATGAGCAGCAGACAATGCAGTCATGGTACACTTTTGCCTGAGCAGCCAGTTGTTGATTATGCTGTGCACATATCCTGCAACACTGGCACCAATGACTGTACAGTTGCTTTCCTTCTGGCTGGGTTTGCCTGTGTACTATCAGGTTGTTGCTGAGTGTCCTTCTCACACGCCTGCACTCACTCATGTTTCCTGGCAGCACATGACACTGGTGACACCTGCATTGCTGCAAGAGCTTATGGACCTGTATGCTTATCATATGTATATAAGGTTTGGCTGCTGCTGCTGCTGCTGCTGCTGCCACTGATCTGCCTTGCTGCTGCTGCAGCTGCTGCTGCTGCTGCTGTACGCTCACCTGATATAGCCCCACCGGGTTCACCAGCAGTGACAGGTTGAGGCTGGCAATGCTGATCACAGCAATAACAGAAAAGTACAGGGTAGCTGCCAGCAGCAGCGGCGGCAGCAGCAGCAGCAGCAACAACAAGAACAATATGTTGTAAAAGCATATTCCTGATAGGACAGTCTACACAGAATCACTGCTGTTGACTGCTGTATATGTGCCTCAAAGCTGCATGCATGATGTTGTCATCTGTCAGGCAGACCTTGCGGGATTCCATGCAACAAGGGTTGCTGACAAGCGATATACTTGCACAGCTGAGTTCAGCTGTCCAGTGGACATCACGGCTGAGCTGCACTGGGACCTGAACCCGCTGCCCAGCCCCCTTGAACACAACACTGAAGCTCTCCCTGTCCCACACTGCCTTCACGCTTGCTGCTACTGCTGCTGCTGTTGCTGGTCCCTCTCTCACCTCTCCAAGGCAATCTGGCCTTGTCTGCGAGTCCAAACATCTGTGCTGCTGCAATACAGGCTGCTGCTGTCAGGAAGTGGATGGCTGACAGGGTGCAGGCTGCAGGAAACAAAACAGACAGGACCAGTCAGCACAATGCAGCAGAAGATGTCTTGATACGTTTGTTATATTGGCAACAGCTGCTGCATATGTGGATTCAACTAATGCGGCATGTGCAGGATGATTAGGCAGTATCCACACTGCCAGCAGTGCAGGCAATGTTGTTGGATGATCAATGGTTGACTTTGCACATGCAATGCTGTGATTATGGCAGCAATGACAGCATGGAACTTCATTTCTGCTGATTATGAAAATGCTTGCTATGATGGCGATTCAGCAGTGTCTCAAACAAGGAATAACTTCAACTACACAATAAGTGCCAGTGATGTCAGCCAGTGTCTGGTAGCATAGGGGTCTACCAAAATACTGGCTCCTGCAGGCTCACCGTACGTGAATGCGTAGCCACGTTTGGGGTCCATGAGTACTTTGTTGACGAAAACAATCGTGACTGCACTCGATACGTTAAGGAACCATGCAAAGCCATCTGCAAAGAGGGAATGCTGTACTGCAGCGCTGTGTTGTTGTGATACCCCCATATGTGCTTGTTGACAGGTTTAACGAAGCGATGGCTGTGAATGGCTGACTGCCCAAGGCTTCGTAAGGAGTGTTTGCAGGTGGCCTGAAGTCTGCAGCAGCAGGGCCAATGGCGGGTGATCGTGATCACTGTAGCTGGCACCATATCAAACTACATGATCTAGTATATTAAGCACCCGGCTGTCGTTTGGTCAAAATCCATGTCCACCGCTGCAGTCTGTTTGCGCGAGAACGCATCAGTCCCTGACCATCACCCGCAGTGAGCACGACGCACCTTGACAGCTGAGACCAGAATCAACAGTCTCTTATTGAACTAATATCAACGTACTGGCGTCCTGTATTAAAAAGCGTCGCTGACAGCTGATCCCCATCAGTTGCAGCAACTGCAAGGGGTGTCAAATGACAGCGTAAACATTGTTGTATTCCAAACAACTAAACTCGCATGCGAATGGTGGGTCGTGGGCGATTGGCTGACCAGCCCTTGCCGCGCTCACGTTCACGCGGGCCTGAGCACAGACCGTTGATGCACATGCGTACACCTGAGAATGCTTCGACATGCCAATTCACAGTGTGCTGTACGGTGCTCCAAGCGCGAGGCTGAGCCTGAAGACACTGAAACCTGCCCCCACTGAACAGTAGGCCTAGGATCAGGCTAGCCTTGGCCGTGCAGCACAGTCGTGTGCTATACTCCTTCGTGAAGTACCTCCAGGTGCTATGTTCAGTTTTTCTTTACTAAGTTCATCCATATACCTGAATATACCTGAAAGCTTCAATCACTGCATAGGACTGTGCAGGTTCAATTGAAGGCAATACAATACATGCCTCCAACTTGGATAGCATTGGATGGCATTGAATACTTTTGGACAGCTCAGCTGGAGGCTCGGCCTATGCTGGCAAGCCGTTAAATCGCAGCAGTTGCTGACACGCCCATCTATTCTGCAGCAGTTCTCTTTTATTGGTGGTGCCAGGCGGATTACCTTCTGCTAGGCAGGAATGAACCACTGGCGCCACTTATCAGCCTGGCTAGGCCAGTTACTCAAAAACACTTTCAAAGTCATAACATGCGTTGCTAGGCATGGTAAAGCATCAACATCCAATTGACTGGCCCACGGTGCACTGCAAAGTGTGCATCAAGAACAGTTGCCAGGGTTCCAAGCGACCACACGCAATCAAAAGCTCTGCAGCAGTGTGTACGCTGTGAGGTGACAGTAGCTGGAATCTCATTACACTCAACAACAATGCCGACTGGGACTTACAACGCCTGCTGAAACCCTCAACGTGCCTTTCTGCACACACAATTGCGACAGGTGCATGTTGGGCTGCTGTGCCAGAATCAAGATAAGGTCATACATGCCATGTACTATCGGATAGTACAGTCTGAATGGTTACAACCACAATATACATTCATCATATACAATACATGGGTTGGCTCCAGAAAGTGCTGCTGTTCAACAATAGCTTTGTTTCTGCTTGGTACCACGTCATTCATATGTTGATGACAGCAGCTACTATCCGGTACTACCGGATAGTATGCTTGCATTATGCAGAAGCATACACCATAGCATGTTTCTTCTCCGCTGCTTGCATCACTCCAGTGTCACATGCAGCGGTGCATCCTCTCTGATGCTCTCCAACACCTCTTCCTTGATGACCCCTAGCACTGACCCACCACTGCTCATACTGCCAGCAGCAGCAGCACAGCCAGCTGCAATGCAATGCCCCGCAACTACAGATGCACCGCTGAGCAAAAGCTGTGGTGCCACTTCTAGTCCCAGCTGATGAGTCACTGACATGAGCTGACCTGGCAAGCGCCGGGATATCGAACGTGACAGTTGCCGCCGCAATAGTTTTTTGCTATTGCCACTGCCACTGCTCCGGCCATTCATACTGCTGTTGTAGCCTAGAAACGCAGTCTCACCATCACCATCACTGATACTGCTTCGGCAGCTGCTGCCACCATCGCTGAAACTCAAGCACTCAGCACTGCTACTGCTACCACCACTGCTGCTCCTGCTGCTGCCGCCAGCGCTGCTGCTGCTGCCCCCTCCACTCCAGCTGCTTGAGCGATGGGCAACCAACTTGGATGACAGATTGAGGAACTGCACAGCAAGCAGCAACATCTGGTGGGTGGGACTGTAGCATAAATCACGCTATTGTGCGATAGTGTCCAGTCAACAGCTCTGGGGCAGTGTGTACATGAGGCATGCTTCACCAGGGCAGATGTTGTGTTATTGCACCTATTGTGTACTGTGTATGTAGCAGTTGGGACCAACAACGAGGTGAGGGTATGTGTAACCTGACGGGCATGTGGGGGTGATTATGTGGGCACCCTGTGCTTTTTTGACTGCTCGATCGCACTATGCCTGTGGGGGTGCGGCTGCGTACACAACATGTCTTCCGTTCGCACTGGTGGATGCAAGCACTGAAGTGCAGCAGTAACATCAGATGCATCTGGACTAGCGTTCCAACACATGCATTCAAACGCTTACTTGATGTGACTCCAAGTAATAGTCACAGTACAGAGCGGGATGTGGTTCTTGACATACTGCACTGCTAGCAGCCCTGCTAATTGTGTCCATATCACCCCGCTGCTGGGCACTGCCGCTAGACCAAAATCCGGTGTCGTCTGTTCAAGATGATATAGCTTATCAGCTGTGATTAGACCCCTGCAGTCATGCACAGGAGCTTAAAAAACGTGCGATGGATCCACGGACAAGAGGGTTGCAAGAGGATGATACACAAGCTGTCCAAACAGTATATCATGCAGTTTAGCGGTGTTGCACCTGGCAGTTATATGTCGTCTGACGCCCACAGGGTGGGTAGCTGCTGAGCGGCTGCAAGGTGCGCGAAGGGACCAGTAGTTCGTAGATATTTACGATGGTCTAGACTCTGCAACGTGAATGAGGTGGTTACAGTATGGACACGTTAGCATAGGATAGTCGCTCATGATGATACCCGCCACCGGCAAGGTCACCACCGTACTGCCAATGACCACCGTGTCCCTAGCTGCAGCTCGTCACAGCAAGGACGCCCAGCAGATGGGACTGGTATACTTGACATCAAGCATTGCCTTTCCGTCCATGCCATGTTTGTGGTCGCCTTGTGAACTGCATCGGGGGTACAGTTTCTTCCTTGGGGCTGACGGTTCCAAAACAGGCAGCAAGAAGCAACACGGCATGCGATGGGTGTATCATAGCATTAAACTCCAATTCTGCATCCGGCCTCAAGGCCATCAACAATGACTTGTATTCCAGCGACGTCAGTCAACACCCTCTGCTGCGGCCTTGCTGTCACCTTAGGTGTGAGCACAGTGAGAACTTGGTATCATGTGACTGATCCGGGCTGAAGCATCGTACACATGACGTTTTTCATAGCAGCATCAATACGACCTCTCTCCTAATCCCCGGTAATGCTGTTGCCCATGCAGTAAAGTCTGCTGCACTCCTGGAGGTTTCTGCGCCTTAGTTCCTCCAAGGAGTTGGCAACTGCTGTGTAACCCTGACCTACGCTGTACAATGTGCTGCTGTTCATGTGCTCCTTGGCGGCCAGCGCTAACTACAGACAGCATGTGACACCACAACAGCAGCATCAGCATGGGCACAACACCAGGTGCTTTGCAGCAATCTGATACAATCTGCGGAACAGCACTGCATCTGTTTCGTAAAGTGATGCACAGCCAGCAATACTCAACACAGCCCTGTTCCATTCAGCCATTACCATTCTGTCCTTGGACAGTTTTGTTGTCATGCCTCGTTCTATCCTTGCCGCAGGCTCCTCAGTTGTTGCCACCTCCTGTACTTGACGGACAGTGCAGGCTGGGCCACTCATGTGGTCCACAGCAGCACGAAGGTTTAGAAGCTTGGACTGCGGATGGTGGCAAAATCAGAACATGCAAGTTGACAGCCTCAGGTGCATGCAAGATGCTTAGAAACAGCAGGCTCATGGGGGCACCATGCCTAGCTGCTAGCAGGCACAGCAGTTGCTGAAGAGCGTATTGTATTACAAACATCAAATGCAACCTGATACTCCAAGACGATACACATTCTCTCAGCTGGGAACTGTGTTACCAAACAGGCTGCATCTAATGCATCTGCCAGTGACCTGCAGGCTGGTCAGTTTCGGTCACCAACCTTGGGCGAATGTGCTGTTGGACTGCTTGGCTGGCTGCTGCTGTTGCTGCGGCTGCTGGCGTGGGGTATGCAGGCTACTCCAGTAAGGTGATCTATTCTGGCTGACAGACCAATTAGGGGGCTCTTGGGGCTGCTGATGCTGATATGAGCATGATGAGGGCTCTGCATGGCAATTGTGCACA
>LWCB01007710.1:0-25009 GCA_001630525.1 Coelastrella sp. M60 | reverse complement strand
GAGAGGAGTAATCTATCATCGGGTATTAGCACCACCAGGTGGGGGTTGTTGAAACCAGGGAGTAATTCGCTTCAGAGATTGCAGCTCGCTAGAACGTGCTTAAAGGCGTTGGAAGCAGCAGCAGCGCTCCGTGGCGGCAGCAGCGGCGGCAGCAGCAGTGTTGCCCCATTAGCCGGTTGGTATCTAGCTTCTGTGTGCACTGCTGCTGGCAGCAGTGTCAGAAACAATGCATCAGGATACGCTATTGGCGGTAATGAGCAGCAGGGCATTACAACAGGAACAACGAGCAGCACTGCTGCTGCCGCCGCTGCTGCTGCTGTTCCTTTGGCACGGTACCCAGCAACTGGTGCCTTGAGACCCTTGGCTGAGAAGGCTTTGGCTGTTAGGGTACCCAACATATTGAACCCCAGGGCTGCTGCCAGCAGCAGTCAGCAGCAGCTGGCAGCAGCATTTGAGGCTGCTGCCTGTCTGAGATGCCTCGCTGCTGCTCCCAGATTACCTACTGCTGACTGGTCAGGATTATGTCACAGATTATTTATCACATCAGCTGGTAGTAATTCCTGCAATCCTGTCAGCCAGATTACTCACTTTGCGTTTGCTCAGTTGCAAGCAGCAGCAATGCAGCTGGTAATATCGCATTGCAGTAACCCTGCATTGGAGCTCTCTGGGGTTTTGGACGCTTGCCTAAACCCTTCCGGTTTCAAACAGCTATCCCCTTTGCTGCAGTCACTGCTGTTGCAACACCTTGCTGATGTCCTCGCTGCCTTGCCGGTCAACCGGGCAGCAGCAGTACTACAAGGATTACCTAATTTGGTTGCGGATGTGACAAGCGGTAATCCAGCAGATCTGGTTACGCCACATCAGGATCTATTACTAATCCTGTCATCCTGGGCAGGATTAGCTCAGCTAAGTCAGGCAGCAGTCGATCAGAGAGCACCTTTCTATGCAGCACACAAGGCGCTGGTCAAAGCGCTGCATGGTGCCATCAGCGGGTTGTCGCTGCTGCTGCCGCTGCTGCCGGGATGTGTGTTGCCTGATCAGATCTTGTCCAGAGTTCTTGGATCAGGATCACCAGATGATCGCAGATCAGCAGTACACTTAGAGGGCATGGTTGATCAGCAGCAGCGGCAGCAATGTTGGGGACTCCCAGCAGCAGCAAGCAGCAGCAACACCAGCAGCAGCAGCACACTGCGTAATCAGGAGTCTGTTCTGCAGCAGTGGCGTGCAGCATTCAAGTGCTTCAAGTTGTTGACTCCCAACTTGCTGCCAGATGTGACAGTCACAAACAGGTCAACAAATCCCTCAGAAGCTGTGGCAGCAGCGCAAGATCAGCAGCAGCAGCAGCATCAGGTGCTGACAATGCAGCTGAGATGTTTGCTGGTACTTGCAGGAAAGCTGAGCTGGAAGGACCTCGCGCCTTGTAAGCATGCATTGCTCAACAGAGTTGTATCAGAGGTGACGCAGGATGTTAGCAGCAGCAGCAGCATTGGTAAGACTCGTACAGCAGCAGCAGCAATGAGAGTATTGCTGCCACTGTCACTGGCTTGTGCAACAGCACCACAAGCTGGTCTGATGCAGCAGCTCCAGGAGGTGGCAGCAGCAGCAGCAGCAGCGGCAGCAGCGGCAGATACAGGTGCAATCCTTGTAGCAGCAATACTCACATCTTGGCACGTTCTGAACAGTGCCGGCAATACTGTTCTGGCAGCAGCAGCAGCAGGAGGGGGAGCAAATGAAGGTGGTTCCGTTGCAGCAGCAGTGGCAGCTGCAACAGCAGCGGAGTGCCATCTTGTATTGAGTCATCCTCACCAGCTATTGCATAATCTGCCTGCAGTGTTGCCTCAGATCATCTCCAGTCACAATGTCATTGGCAGCAGACAATCATTCACAGATGTTGTGTGCCGGGTCCTGTTGGACCTGAGGGCTCAAGCTGGGATCAGTGCTGCTGCTGCTACCAGGCTGTTGGCAGCAGTGGCAGCAGTAAGGGAGTCGCTGCCTGCCAGCAGCAGTTGTTGGCAAGATCTGCTGGTTGCTGCTGTGTGAGTGATGTTGTGAGATACTGTATTGCTGATCAGCAGCGCTGCTAGCAAGCTCATCGGGCATGCCGCGCTTGCTATATGGCATTTATAGCAGTTGTTAAACCATCGCACTCCAACTGCAACCCAATTGGGGTGGCTGGGCTTAAGCACTGGCATGGGGTGGTAGTCTAGAAGCAGCAATACCATCGGCTTATTCTTGTGATTGCATGTATGCTGCTGCATGAGCCAAAATACTAGTATCTTTTTTTTCATTCAACGAACACACGGAGCTGTGTGTATCAGTCGTCTAGACCACACACTTGCGCCGCATCGGCGATGCTTGTGTGGCAGCGTTCCATACGTCCGAGTAGGTATCAACATCAAACAACATCAAACTATTGAACTCATACATGTACAACACTACTCTGATAGGCATGACATATATACAACATACACACACAGCCGCTTGCCTGAGTGTAGGAGCACTGCATACACTTTGATTGGCAATCGCTGGTCTTATCAGCAAGCAGTGCATGCACTTTGCTGCACGAGCCAGTACTCTAGAGTAGCAGATCTGTTACACAGCCGCTTGCCTGAGGTATGCAGCAGCCAAAGCCAGCATTACCGCAGGTGATTCAGGGCCTGTGACACTGGATGATGTTTTTGATGATGATGATGTTACACGGGAGGTGGTCTCCTAATCAATCACTAGTGCCGTGACAAGTATTGCCCCGGTCCCAGTCAACTGAGTTGACTAACAACACACGCTGTCGCAGCTAGATCAATACTGCTCAGCACTCCACCATTTAGCCACAAGTGACCAGTGGGTATTGAACCGGCTCCAAGTCCCCACACCCAAGTAACCAACCGCCACTGTGTCTGAGACACGATACATGCAAGGCACACCCGGTGAAGCAGCATAAATACAAAACAGCAACTAAGCAGCAATACATTGCATAGGCACAGGCATACAAGCACTCTGGCAGAGTGCGACCTGTTAAAAAGCCAAGAATGATTGCCACAAGCCAAGCATGTATGTGAGCAGATCAGGGCACCACACAAAGTGTACAACCTATGTGACAACTTCAACTTGTTGTCAGACAGGTATATGAAGGGATGGTCGTTGGGCAAATCAATCAACTAGAGACGATAGACAACCGTGTGACAAATTTCCCGTTAAACCAGGTTGACATGATGAGATGATTTAAGATGATGGTTTCTGGTTTCTGGGAAGCACAGGTCTGGTATCATGTCTGCAGTAAACGTTCACTCTCCCAGCAGTCGTGTGGTCTGCAGTAAAACGTGTGCCTGCGAGCAGAGAAGTAGTGGGGCAGTAGCAGATCCTGCAAGCAAACAGGTGCAGAGCAGAAACGGTTCCTTACAGTGTCAGATACACTGTAAGGCGGGTCAGTAGCTGTTGGTAGAGCAACTCAGTGTCAACAAGCACTGCAGGGATGCAAAGGGTCGTAGTAGCGTTGCAGACTGAATGCACAGGCAGAGTGCGTTTTTGATATGCTCACAGGTCGGAGACAATTGTAATAGATCCAAGTATGTCAACAGTGTACAAGCACTCAGGTTCTCAAGCCGTAGGAGATTGGCGCGCGCGTATACGCAGGCGCGAACAAGCAGTAAGCAGATGCTTCAGGCAGGCACTTGGGCATTATATAAGTATGATCTTGGTTGTATGAATCACTCACGACTTCAAATCAGCTGCTGCGGGTTACAGGGGTCAGTCTGTTCTCGATCCATGGACACAGGCAGGGCGAGGTTCTGACCGACTACGTTCACTTTGTGTGCAGGTAGTATGGGTGTTATTGTGGCGTGGTCTGAGCAGTCAGCGGCGTTCCTTTCAACTTACAGCGTGTCCCAGGATCCACAGTAGCGGCCCTAGCTGCATGATGCATCAACCTGCTGTGCATGTTTCATGTTATGCTTTCTGCGGCTGTGTTTCTCTTACAGGCAGCTTGAGTCTCTCAGGACCTCAAGGTGCAGTTTCAGAATGATACATAAAACACTTTCCGTGCATTTTCAGAATGATGATGATAATGTTACAAATTGTAGAACAGTGGGCACAGCACTCACCAACAGCTTCAATCAGGCTGGTTGCTCACGATGCGATGATAGACAACAGGCAGAGAATTCAGTCACTCTGCGATGTATGTGGCTTGCAAATATCAATCACAGTATATGCATTCAACTGAAGCAAGTGTCGGAATGATCACGACACTGCACATGGCTCTCTGGCTCACTGGCCGAGCGATCATTTCTTCCTCCCACAACATGTTGTCCTGTACAGGACGGGCAGAGACTTTATACTGAGCAGAACCTCCAACCTATGAGTGGTGTAATACATGAAACACTTTCAAAGTTGTAACACGCAGTTCTAGGCATGGTAAAAGCAACAACATAAATACACAGCTTGCCTGAATGTATGCAGAGCCCTCTACATGCCCATTTGTGCAGCAGCCAAGTCCATAACACACGAGAATACAGTCGTAATCTACCATGCATGCATTCTTTCTCAACTCAACTCGCAGTAATGCAGACTATGACAACATGGTTCTTAGTTGAGAACAAACACATAATACAAGTTTCTGCACCCCAACAGGTTGCTCACAGGCAAACCAGGTATGTGCAATGAGACGACCTGAAAGGACACCATGCCCAGATGCACCCATAATATGTACTAGAGAATGTCTTCAAATATCTTTGGCTTCAGAACTAAACTATGCAAGGGATGCAAAGCTGGTCAAAGGTGACTGCATGTGAGCAGTACCTGTTTCTCATAATAGTGAAGTGATAATCAAGGCAGCACGTGATAGTGCCTGCTGCACACAATATGTACTGCAGCACACATACTAGGGCAACAATACAACATTGATTCATAAAGCGTCTTGATTGGATTTTAGATGGCTCATGTATGATAGTATAAAAATGTACAATATCAAATACATCACTTCAGCCTACTTCTCCCCTGGTCCCAAAGCATTAGAGTTGCCCGGTGCGGAATTCATGATCAATGGCGGCACCAAGCCAACATGGGTTAAGCCCCAAGAAAATGCCACCGTTGGCGGCCATAGTGTATAGTTGTCCAGCCAGTTGTCGAACTGCTTTGTCAGTGCGACCAGCCCTGATGATTGTGACAAGTATAGACCAACTTTGCCTTCAGATGGATGTCCGCCTGACTGCACTCCCCTCCAGCACTCACCCCTTTACAATGTAGAATGCGACAGCTGTTCCAAGCCTTCTGCACAGTGTTATCAACAGGATGATCACCCATAACACCGTGTTGAGATCGTTTTCCATGACATACTTTTTCGATTACCTCATCTTTGCTCTTTGCGGACTGCAATCTTCAAAGCTGCATAAGTCAAGATGTGCAGTGCACTGAGGTAACTCAGCAAAATGCCAAAGCTGACTGCGAATGATCTGTGGTAGTCGAAGTACTCCAGAATAGCATTGTTGTTGATCATGCACCTGCACATATACAGAATATCTCAGTGGAATGAATGCAATGCCTGGAACCTACATTTACCATACAATATGCATATATATATATGCATCAATTTTGCATGGTACTATCTGGTAGTACATGTAAGCGCAGCATTCAAGAACACAGCTGTACGAGTGTTTCACAGTTCACTGGACTAGCCTTGGTGCCTGCTGCACTTTACATATGTAAGGTAGCCATGGGCATATCATAACAACAGAAACCTACCCATCTTGAGGTCTGCTGAGCTGCTGAATCACACTGCTCCTCATTCTATCCAAATTTGGTAACATTGAGTTCAACAGCTGAACTAGACCATTGTCTAGCCCCCCACTGCAGTCTGTTTCTGTGTTTCTGAATTCGACCAGCAGCAAGGCCTCAACAGCGAAGTACAGGGCGCTCAGGTAACGCAGATGTGTGAACCATCTGTTGCTGGTGACCTGCAAAGGAATTAATTGCCCAACACAAGTCTCTCTCTTTGAAGTGCGTCCCTGGGCAGTTCATGCTCACATGCCCTAACACATCTGAATAAACACTTATCAGGCTGCTATATTGGCAGCTGTAGACCTTTATCAGGACATTGATTCAATGAGATCACAACCTTCATCCAGCTGACTCTGAAGTCCCGTTGCACGCAGTGACATATGCAGAGTGAAATGGACTTGTTGCTGCTGCTTTGCAGTCATGCTGCACAGTAGGCAGTACAGCTGCACTACATGCTTGCTAGGGACCAGTGTTGGTATTCGTACGTACAACACTGTTCTCCAAACCTACCTCTGCAAAGTTCACAAAGAAGGATGAGAGCACAAAGTTGAGTGCTGTCCAACACACCATGATGCAGAGTGTGATGTCTTGATTGGGGGCGATCACAGCTGCCAGATGGGACAACTGCGGAGAAGTGACAGACAACTCTCTGTGCATAGTGCGTTACATGCAGGACCGACAGCTGCCAACTGACAGTCACTGCGCTGATGTCAAGGTCCTTCACAAAAAGTGCTTGTGAGCCGGTCAACGTAATGATTACCAGGTTTGCTTGTAAGGTAACAAGACCAGCAAGTAACAGCGATGATCATCATGATGAGCTGGATTGTGGTAAGGCAAGCATGAATATTGTTCACAGACCAGGCGTAGGATGCTCAATACAAGTTGTGTCAGCATGATGCTGTATGCTGCAGATGCAAAACAGTATGATATGTCAGCTGTGTTGACAGGCTTTGTGTGAACACCATGTTGAACACGAATCATGATGCTTTCTGCCATCACTGCTGACAATGGCCCACCTGTATTGCTATCAAGTACAGCAGAATTGTCACAACGGCACACTTTGCCACAGATTCTGCATCCGATTTCAATCCAGCCATACCATACGCCACCATAAAGTAACACACAATGCCGATGATGTTGAAAGGAGTCGTGGACACAACCTGAAAGTGATACAATGCAGCTGATTAAGAATACAGGGTAGATGAATGCTTGGATGCATGACATCAGATTGTGTATGCTATGCAGTGCGCATCGCTATTGTTGATGCAGTCAAAGATTAAGTGGAACAACACACTTGGTTACATATCTCCTGTAAATGAGGATGAACTCAATCCCTGCTACTTTACCTTGGCAGCATAGTAGCTTGAAGTTCTGTACAGCTTTGCTGAGGCATCCGCGAGGTAGACTTTCTTATCACTTGTGTAGAGTGATATTGACACAAAGGGCAGCAGGATGCAGCTCATTGCAACCACAAATAAAACGTTCATTCTGTTGCGCAGGCCAGCCACTGTATCTGTTGGCGTGTCATAGAAAATCAATCCCCAGAGAACGCCAATCCAGGTGCAGGTCAAAGTCCTGAAGAAGCAAGTGAAATTATTACAGATTGTTAACGCTATGAGTGTCGTTATAAATTCAAGTTGCAAGTCTGCACTGTATCTGTGTCTTGTTGTACGGGTGTATGAGTCAAAGGTAGTTGATGCAGTAGAACTGTTGCCTAGGCATACTGGCCGCCATCTCCTGTGTTGCGAATTTTTGCACAGCATATGATGATGAAATGTGGCTAGAACTTCTCCTTCCATAATCAGTGATTATTAATCACCAAAGCTGGTCTATGTCAGAAGAGCTAGCACTACGGACAACAACAGCTAAGAACACATATTGAATCCACATCTTGTCATACATCTCATACTCACCTGCCAGCCACGTCAAATGGGTTCCTGGTAACAACCTTGATCTCCCGACGCAGCACAGCCCACCACTGATGCACAGCACTGCTGCGCCAGTTTGAACCCTTGGCAGACAAATCCTCTGAGCTGCAAGATCCCTGGCTGGTAGCTGACACGCTGAGGGCAGCAGAGGGCTTTCTGTACAGTCCTGCTTGGGTGTGTGCAGTCTCTGATGTCGTCTGCTGCTGAGGGGCGGTCTCTGATGTTGTCTGCTGCTGAGGGGCGGTCTCTGATGTCACCTGCTGCTGGAAATCATGTGGAACGACCTCTCTGAGCCCAGCTTTCAACTTATAGTGCAGTAGGGATGTCATCTGTCCCAGCTGGTATGCAGTATTATCTCACAGATGCAGTGTCTGAGTGTGATATTGCTATATGTTGGTATAGACATGGTAGATACTGCTTCCTAAGCAATTACTCAGAGTCATGCGGTGACAACTCAGCTACTTGTACGTTGACTATCTGGCTGATATGGCTTACTATTGTGTGTGCGATGCCTTGAGCTGCTTCTGTCGCTTGATTGCAACCCATTGATGTTGCAGCAGCTGTCACAGCTTAAAGCATATACGTGTATTTTTCCCCCACAAGTGACTTGTTGGCTCCAACGGGGTCACCCCCACTGGGCCCCACTGTGAGCTCATACATTGTCTGTATATCTGCTATGTTTCCATGAAGATCAACAGCAGCTACATGTATCCCTTTCACCTTGTGTTGATGTCGTCTGAAAGCCTCAGCAGCATCTTTGAGTTCAGCCAAGCTCCTGATTGTGTTGCCATAGTATTCTATTGGCTTATGAAACCCAGTGGCTACTAGGTCCAGCACCCAGTCAGCCTCCTCACCATGCAGCTTGAAGTAACCCAGGGAATGAAACCAGGGAGAGAGGCCTTCTCTGGGGCCATGATATAACAAACGGCCAGAACTCAGCAGTGTGACCTATGCAGGTAAATGCAAGCAGAACAGCCAAGTGTGAAACAAGATCACCTCCCTCAGCAAGTGACAACTTAGTAATACACTTGCCCAGCAAGATACAGTTTGGACCACCCTGTTTTCACTGCCCTGAAAGAATTGAAACCATTGCAGCATGCCATTGGGTGACATGAACAATGCATCACAATTGTAGCCTGCACTGACTGCAGGTAACGTCACAGCAAGCTATCAGCTGTTGGCCAACTGCCTATGTCATCTTGTCACGTCAAAGAACTTCCTTTAGGTGCGACATGACATGATGGTGACACTGTACGTATGAGGAGGTGTCTGTATAAGGCAGTCTGTATCGGTATGTGTTTGCTAGGTTGCTGCCACAACCCACCCTGTCTACCATCTGCCATATTGCACTGCGTGGCTGATGTATGCTACTGATGATTGTGCGACCATCCTGAGCTATCTGCTGCAAATGTCTCATCACACTCAAAGCAGCAAAGCTGTCCAGACCAGATGTTGGTTCATCCAGAAACAGCACAGCAGGTGCTGCTATGACACCTGTTGCAATACTGAGTCGCCTTCTCTCACCCCCAGACAGACCTCGCAACATCAGACCACCTGGGAGACACCCACCCACCTGCAGTGCAGGAAACACCCAGATACACATGCACACTTGCTACAAGTGCATGCAGGAACCAACTTGAGCGTCACCATAACTGCACATATTCTGTGTCACAATACGATCCCAGAATTACTCACCAAGGTGTGTTGTGCATGTCCAAGGCCCATAGCCGTAAATACATCATGTACTCGAATGTGCATCAGCTCTGTACTTGGATTACCGGGCAGCAGCACACTGGCATAGAAGAGCAGTGTTTCTTTTGCCGTCATGGTTGGAACAAAGTTGTCATCCTGCACATCAAAACATAAGTAAGCAGTTTGTGTCATCACACACTCAGGTGCATTGTGATGCCGTATGCCATGCAGCATCTGTGTCGTACAATACTGGTCCAGACATGTATCTTTGTCACCTCCAGCCAAGGCCCACCTGAGGAATGTATGCTGTCCTCAAGGCGAAGCTGCTTGTGGCCGTTTCCCCATTTACCAATAACCTGCCAGACAGTTTGCCCACACTCTTCCTCATTGCCAGGATATCCATCAAGGTGGACTTGCCTGAACCAGAGGGGCCAAGCAATGCCTGAGGACAGCAGCAATTGATAATCTCAGCTGTAATCAATTTAGTAGAGTTACTGGCAATGGACATTAGCAAACATGCATTGGCATCTGCATGCATATCATGCTAATGGTGGTATTTTGAACACATGGCATATATACGACATATGCGCCGGTATTTGGTTTCACCTGTTGCAAGTACAACTTGCCTGTAACTCTCCTGGCAAGGCTTCACCGCAGATATGATGCAGTATAACCTTGACACTGCCATGTGTCGCATATTGACAACCAACATGCTGCCATTCCAAGGTGACAGGATACGGCACAAAGCTGAGAGGTGACCCTGATGGGCTTGATGGAGAACACCTGCCATTGGATTCAACGTCTTTGCACGTGCCGGAGTCCACTTGCTCTCCGGAATGTGCTACCATGGATGTTCTCTCTGAGTTCGAAAGCTGGAGGTTATGCCATGGCCACGTGCGCTTTGACGACTGCTTCGCGTCAGATTGCCCAGCAACCTGTACAGATCTGGGTGTAGTGCCTTGGTTTGAGTCCTTACGTCCCAAGCCGCTTAAGCGGCTGAGGCAGAACGTCTTGATCACGAAGAACAGGGCGAAAGCATGAGCAACGATGACCCAGGGCACCCAGAGGGCAACCATTGACGCCATCGTACACACAATAGACTGAGCTGGGTGATTTAGTTTTGTGAAGCGCTCAGCCCTTGTGGTGGGCCATGATGAAACGGCAAGCCCACATGTTTACATGCGTACTGTACCTGGTGCTGTCCGGGGATCTTATTTGTGCAGATAGCACAACTCAGAGCAATATTACGGCAACCACAAGCAGCTTATAGTCTTGTAGCCTCCTCAGAAGCGATTACATGCGCTGCGGCAACACAGTGTTCCGAGCAAGCAGGCGGGAATTTATATCTTGTGATGTGACTGGCTCAGCCAGCCGTTTGATTCATTCCCAAGGGCCTCGTGGCCGGAGAGGGTGTGTCTACTACCACTATGCAGTGACGGTCATTTCAGGGTCACACTATGATCAAACCCAGAATTTCTGCAACATTTCTTATAATTCTTGCTTCTTTGCACCTGGCCACCTGACAAACGACCGCTGCGTATATGCCACAATGCAGTGACACCGTTACGGCACTGACGCTAAACAAGTTCTCAAGCTGCAAATGACACCCCCTGTATGTTGTATTAAGCCAGTTCATATTCATCGCGAACATGTATCAAGTATGCCGACCGCCAAATCAAATACTAGCCCCAACTGCGTAGTTTGGGCTGGTCACCTACGCAGCTCCCGCACGCCTGAAACCCGTTGCTTGATATGTTCGTACAGACCACTACTGTACATATACATATAGTAGTTGTTCACGCACTTGTAGGAAGGCCCAATGCCGCTTGGCCATCCAGGGGCCATCCAATGCACCTGTGCCTGGACATCAGCCACATGTGCCAGTAGTAGCGGCCCTAGCTGCATGAAGCATCCATGTTCTGTCATGTATATGCTTTGTTTGTGCTTCTATGTTTCTTATACATGTGCTGAGCTGTGTGCTTTGCATCAGTGCTCGCAAGCATACTGCATACTTGTATGTTCTGTACGCCGTGCAGGAAGGTTTATATAGGTGTCAGGCGTCTTCATTGTAACATACCCAACTGCTTTACATGTACTACTAGTGTGTTGTGCCACACAAGGGTCTTGGTAATTGCTACTACACAGGTTACCTCGTTTCATCGTGATGTGTTGTGGCAGTTTACTAGGTCTCATATCGGCTGAGCACTGTGATGATTACAGTTATAATGATACATTTTAGTTCCACTCAAACACGGGGGACACAGTTTGTGTCCGTGGGTTGAAGTGATTGTTGTTTACACATACCATCATGCAGCAATCTGTTCAGTTTGACTACAGTCTTGCCTACAGCCTTTGTGAGGTTGTAGTGTTTTGCAGTCTCTGTGAGACTGCTGATCATCATTGTTATGAATGCCTCTTCGAGTGTCTCGGGGAGGCATAGATACCCAAGGGCGAATGGCCGGAGCGGGTCTACTTTCAACTTTCAACTTTTGCTAGCAGGAGAACAACCTGACTGCGTCAGCTGTCACAACATGGTGTATAAGACACATAGAAAACACACAGAAAGCACAACATGAAACGTGCACAGCGGTTGATGCATCATGCAACTACTGTGGATGTCACAACATGGTGTGGCAAGCAATGCCGGACGCTGCAGTACATGATGTGATGCTTGCGGAGAGTTTTGTCCCTGGGCACTTCTCGCCACCCACCACAAGTGGGATGAGATGGCTTGAAGTAGCAAGCCAGTGCAACGCAGCAAATGCCATCAGTGCCCGGCAATGCTGTTGCAACCAAACTGGACCTGAATCAACTTCTGCTTTGCTAACCTGGTTCGATAGATGGCTAATGCCACAGCTAGAGATACGCAGCGTGTCATCCCAAACTTCATTACACAAATTAACGCCGCATTCAATGTGGCAGACGTGCATATGCTTGACCTCTGATTAGTAGGAGTACCATTATGGCGATGGCTGCTGGCAATTGCTGCCTGACACTGGAAGCTACTGCTGATCTGCAACTGACTGTATTGCTGGCATAGACTGCTGCAAAACACCCGGGCTGAGGCTCATGACTGGTGCTGCTGCTGCTGCCACCTCCTCCAACAAGTGCCGCACCTGTGGGACATGACAAGACACCAGTACCACCCTTGATGACACAGCTCTGGGTGGCGGCCCCAGTGCATCATATACAGCTACACCAGCCATCTTATATGCTGCACAGCTAAGTTTGACATCCAGTGAGGCTGATGCCAGCCAGTAAGCAGGTTGAATCTTGATACTATTTACAATACGATTTTGTAGACAGACCCAGATCAGGGGACGGCGATCTTTAGCACTCAGAATACAATCATAGGATTCACAGATGCCGTAGTCCACTCACCACATTCTTGCCCTTCAGCAGGTTGAGTCTCCCGAGCCTCTCATTCGCCAGGTGACAATTATCACTGCTCTGACCCATGGGGATCATCAGAGCAGGTGCCCCCAGCATCTTCTCAATGAGGCTAGCGACAGGCATGGTACCACCTTCTCGCACATACAATGGCTGCACCCCCCACTCCCGCCTGACAGCCCTCTCAGCCATTTGGAATAACTGAGACTGAGGGTCAGCCTCCCACCAGTCACCAACAGAGTGAACCTGGACAACACAACACAAGACGATGTGGGTGCACATAGGGGCACGGAGTAAAAAGAATACTGTACAAGTAACTGTTGAAAGGTGATGGACAGGGCTTTCTTTGCTGGGCTGGTAGCCATGTAGGTTTGACAAGCAAGGAATAACATATGAGAAGATAGGTGAAGACACAGAAAAGAACTGTGCAACAGTGTTGGATCATTGCAGATGGTGCCTCAGTGCTGGTTAGGACACCATCATCAACAGCACTAACTGTCCCTGGTGTTGCCTGAGTAAAAGCAAACACCAGCAGATGCAAATCCAGCTAACCCACGAGACTCTGCGCTGACTCCAATGAAATCACACACGATCAGCGACAGGTCCACACCTTACAAGCTCCAAGAGACCAAGTTCTTCTAGTACCTAAGCACGCAACCAGGCCAACCCACCTGCAGCTCAACCTTATTGGCACTCCACAGCTGCTTGAACTTCAGATTAATGTGATGCTGCAGGCATTCAATCAGTGTCTGATGGTCCTGCTCCGGCACAAACCTCAAGCTGATCTTGCCAACAGCCACCTTGGGAATCACACTGAACCGTGTTGGCCCAAACCTGTAACACGACCTATCATCTGCATGCTTCTCCCTTTGTGACAAGTGCACCACGCTCGGCCATAAGTTGCTGTCGTCGTGGTGCATATGGGGACATCCAAGATGCCTGGGGCTGGCACCATGACCAGCCAGAGCTGCACTGTCAGCATAAGCGCGTAGATATGCCTTTGTCTTGCTGCTACTGCTGCTACCAGTGTCTGATTGTAATGGTCCATTGCTGCCAATGGTGGCGGCGCTGCTGTTTGCTGTGGTGGTTCGAATGTCTACAACACTGAGGCTGGGTAGACACCAACGCTTATGCAGCAGGTCATAGGTGTTTGGTGGAGCGGTCAATTCAGGTACACCAATGGCTTCCCTGCAGCACCAATGAACTGCCCTCAGCTTGCTTGCAATTGCGCCAAGTGCATAGCATGGTCAGTCATCTCCACTGCCACAGAGGCGTAATGTCTATTCGTATCTTCAAGCAAGCATATGCAGTCAACACCCCTTGGGATGACATCTTACAATGCTGCATCATGATCCACCTGACATATTCAGGACACCCCATATACAGCAAAAACTGCTGAAATCCAGTACCTGTAACTCCTCATGCTGAACTCCTCAGAGTCCTGCAGCCCCTGCCAAGCCAGATCCATCAGCTGCGGCCTCACATTGTTATAAAAGCCAGGTACACTGATCTTGCCTCCAGGGCCATGCAGACTACCCAGCAGCTGAACCAGATCAGCCATGGGCTCACTGAAGACACCACCATCATTGCCACTGTGCAAGTCACGCTCGGGACCTGATACCTGCATCAAAAAACATCAAGCTATCCAGAATCAACAATTTGATCTGAACTAGGATGAAAGGTCATCACTATCTCTCTGTCTGGGGCAGCAGAGCCCTTCATCCTAGTTCAGAACTTTCACCTGAAGTACGATGCAAGATCATCAGTCACCTAGCAGCATGAAATCTTTACATATAACAGCACCCAGTGTGCAGCTTATGCAGCAAATACTGGGCAATACTACCACGTACAGCAGACAAGTGATGCAGTACTATCTGCTCACGCCCTGCGGCAAACCGGTTTCCTTGCACCAAACACTTCTACTGCAATCCAGCTTTCTGCACCTCAATAACTGTCACCCTGTCAAACTGTTCTACCCACCACTAAACTAGCTGTGACCATTCCTCGCATGCCGTATGTCAGACATGGCTTGTTCTCCCCGACCCAGACCGTGTTGCTGATCACCACCAGAACTGCATCACTGAACCAGTCCAAGTTCGCAGCTATGCTTTCCTGGAAGCCTTGTGAGCCATTTTCTTCCTCTCCTTCAAACATGAAGGCCACATTGATGGGAGCTGCTGCACCAGCCAACCGCCAGCAGTCAAGCATTTCCTGCACAACATAAGCAGCAAGAAAAAAATCAATCGTCGATTGGACTAAATCCCAAGGCTTGCCGCTTTGTATTGCCCAGTCATGGATGGCCTAATGGTGCCTGAGGCATGCAGAGCGACCTGGTGCAGGTTATTGTACCGCACCCTGAAACACCTGGTGCACACGCACTATGAACCTGGCATTCTATATTACTTGATATACAGCTCAAGGTGGTCTTGTACACACACGTAAGAGGATAGATGATCACCTTGACTGCATATATGAATGCCAGGATCGGCCCTTTGTTGTCACTTGTGCCTCTGCCACACAGGTAACCGTCAACAGCACACATCTCGAAGGGATTCGTTTTCCAATCTGGCTCTTCAGCAGGCTGCAACCCACAACACAGACAATTCGGCAGGATGTCAGACAGTTGGCTAGTGGAGCTTTGAGACGTACAATTCACTGCAGCAGCAGTCAATGCAGGGCCTACAGAACATCAACGGGCTGTTCCTGGAACAGTTGTTGTTGGGGATTTACCTGCCTCATACAACAACAGTTGTGGATGTCCCAGATTTGCTGGAGTGTATACATACCTGCACATCATAATGCCCATAAAAGGCAACAGTAGGGTATGCTGGGTTGTGCCCCAGGCGCCCAAGCACCACTGGGTTTTTGCCTTCATAGGGCTGCGCCATCTTGACCTCGGCACCAAGAGCCTCCAACAGGCGTGACAGGTACTTGGCACCACGTAAGCACTCATCATGGAACACCTGCACCACACAGTAGCCAGGCACGCTTCAAGGTATTGGTGGAAATGCTGTTTCATCACCTTGGACATGGACTCCACCAGACACCATACACCTGCCGCCTTGCCATGTCAGCAGCTGACAGTCCTTGTTGCCAGTTGCACACATAGCACCAGGTCTGCACAGACCTTTTGATTGTAAATGCATTTTGAGCAGCATGCTGTCAACTCGATTGGTCTAGAACTGTCTTGGCTCTGCAACACATGCTTCTACTAGTGCCACCGCACCTCATGAGCGCTGACGGTTCTAACTGCCACGAAGTCCTTCAGCGCCCGCACTAGCTGCTGATCCTGCGACCCACATGCCAAGCAGTGCACAGCAGCAGCCCCAACACCAGGTGACTGCTGTGGAGAAGAAGCTCCAGGTAAAGCCGGTGACACCAAGTGACTAGCGGCAGCTCCACCACAGCACCCTGCATCTCTCAGCCTTGCACACCAGCCCCCTCTTTGCCGCTGACGCTCGGCAGCTATCAGTTCAACTCCCACAGAAACCCCGCTACCTTCTTTCAGCAGCTGACCGGTCGGTGCTGATGGTCCACCCGCGAGCAGCTGGCTGGCGAGCTGTCCTGCTAGGCCTGTGGGTGACAAGGGTGGTGTAGCTCCTAGTACATCACACCTGGGGCTCAGTCCTGCCGTTGCTCCAGGTGCTTGACTGCCACTATTCAGGCCGAAGCTGTTATGTGAGCTTAGTATGCTAAAAGGGTTGAAGCTGGTGCTGCCCATGGGATAGGGCCGCAACTGCTCCTGCCACATGACTAAATCTGAATGCTGAATCTGACCAGAAACTAGCTGCTCCGTCAAATCTGCTAAGTACACGTCATCCATATGCCAGAGCCTGATAGATGCATCAGTATACCCTCCAACAACATGATGAGTGGACATTGCTACAACCAGTGCAGCTGTCGCTGGGGTGAGTTGGCGCCGCTGCTGCGCTCGATGCCGCTGCCTGTGCCGCTGCCGCTGCTTGCTGGAGTTCTGAGGACTCTGCTGCTGCTGTCCTGGCTGCTGCTGCTGCTGCTGCTGCTGACCCTTGTGAAGATCAACGGTTGTGTGGCACTTCAGTTTCCGAGTCTGCAGGTCCACCGGTTGTTGCGAGCATGCAGAATATGCATTGCTTTGTGCCCCATCCTGTTGCCCGGCTAGCTCATCCATGTGCTGCTCTGGATATGCATCATCACTACTGGTTCTGTTGGCAAAACCTACTATTGCTACTGGACCAGAGCTATTGCCATTACCATTCGCAGTCGTCAGCCCAGCTGACTGTGCTGCTGCTGACGTCCCGGTACCTGCTTGATCTCTTGTATATGCACCGATTCCATCAGCTGCAGTTGCAGGCAAGCTTTTAGCGCGCGACACTGACAGTCTGTCACCACGAGCATCATGAAGCCCTGCTTCACCATGAACCCCCTGCCAACTCAGCTGCTCCCCTGCCGACCTTAGGTCTGAGCCTGGTGCACAGATAGTCAAGATTCTCAAGCAGGTCCAGTTGCTGCTCCACACCCTTACAGTGCCATCAGCGGAAGCAGAAGCCACCAGCACTGCATTGCTGTATGGTGCTGGGCTGGGGACCCTAGCTGGGTAGGGGGTGCTCCCTGCTGGGCTAGCTGGTGTTGCTGATGCTGCTGACGTAGTAGTGGCAGTGCCCCTGCTAAGACCTAGTGCATCCAGGTGCACAACATCATCTTTATGACCCAGCAGGGTCCTGCGGCACATGAAGTCGAGGTCCAGATCCCACACCCTGCGAGCAGCGGGTGGCAGCATGCTCAAGCAGGACTCAACCAGCCACAGAATAGAGCAACAGCACCGCGGTGATGGTTGGAACAGGGCATTGGCAGATAATGAATTTCAAACATCGTAGATCAGCAACAGAAATAGCCCATGATTTCACAATGAGGCTCCTATTGACACTGGACCCCACACACTGAACACCACAGGAAGACACGCTGTGCCAGCAGATGTATATATCGTACTGCCATGTGACACTGCACCATATGCAACAACAGTACCTGAGGAGGTTGTTCCACTGATTCTCAACACGCACACATTGCTCACCTGATGGTGTTGTCCCTTGAGCCACTGAGCAGCAGACTGCCAACTGCCAACAGACATAGAATGCTGCCCTTGTGACCTCTCAACACCCGCACAAAGCTCAAATCACTGGCACGCCATACACGTACAGTGGTATCGCCACCTGCAGGTCACCAACATCATCAGCAACCGGGTTATGATGACAACAGTGATGATAGCCTGCTTGCATGACTGAGGGGCTGCATCAGCCAGATACCTTTGCCACCCATCTACAGCAGTTTATCACAGGGGTTTGACTGAGCTGCACAGCAAGATGTGTCTATTGCAATCCCACTATGTTCGTTAGCACTGTCTAGCTCATTGCAAAGGTATCCAATTCTATGGTGACAGTAAATCGACGCACAAAGGAAACCGACCTGCACTGCAGATGTACGTTCCACAGACCACCAGCGCATTCACTTGACCCACATGGCCATATGCCAGATCAGTCTCTGCATCAGGTGCCCGCACAGGACCAACAGAAGGCACAGCTACCCCTGCTGATGACACCCTAGGGCTCAGCGGCACACCACCAGCAGCACTGGCTTCAGCAGCAGCAGCTGCGGTGATGGGCAAGTACTTCTTGACAGTAGTGTCTTGGTGGCCAACAAAGATAGTGCCATCTTCTGTCACCTGATAGCATGCAAGAACCAAGCTCCAGTGTGTCAATGGGAAGGATAGAGAGATACGTCACCCAGTGGGTGAATCATGGCTGTGCTGTTGCTGCAGGTCGATGCTATCAGCATGCACCTGCTATAATCCAAAGTTCAACGCATCAGCTTCCTGGCAAACAGGTTTGGGTATGCTCAATCTGCTTACCAGCATAGACCGTATAGCTCCACTGTAGTAGCTTGTTTTGATCTTTGCCAGACACACAAACAGCTGAGTGCACCAAACCCTGATACCCCCACCAGCAGCAGTGAACAGCAGGCGCCCTCCAAGTAGCTGCAGATGCGTTACTGGTTTGCTGTGTCCTTTAATTACTGCTAGGCAGTTCATGTCTGAGAGGTCCCAGGCACGCACTGTAGCATCAGTGCTGCTGCTGTAGAGGCGGCTGCGCGGCTCATCAAGCACCAAGGCCAGCACAGATTTACTGTGACCTGTCAACAGGTGCTCTTCTTCCATCGAGATGGCTTCCGGCTCTGCAGTGTATAGCAAGAAGCACTGACGCAAGGAAAAGACATGGCAACTCAACTACTACATCCACTTTGAAGGACCTCCCATGCAGCGCGACCTCCCATTACATAGCATACTCTCCCACACCACTACTTGTGCCTGAGCAACAAATGTTGCATAGTGCTAGATTCATTATGAAAGCATTCACAACAGGTAGAGTGTGGAACTGCGCACCTGCTCCATTTGCAGGGCGTGCCATCCCCAGCAAGCCATCCACCAGGCTACCAGTAATATCAGCAGATGCATCTCCACCAGTAATCTCCCCATTCGTGAAAACACCAAAGGGTGGGTTCTGGGGAAAGCTATTCCCGCGAATCACAGAATCCTGTTGAGCCTGGACACCGGTTTGCTGCTGCGCCCGGCGAGATACCCAAGCTCTGCTTTTTGTATGAACTCCTTGAGCGATAGATGCTAGGCAGCTGGACACCTGCAGGATACACATCCCAGCCGCAACCAGTCACTCACATTGAGCAAAGCAAGTAGAGAACATGCTTGTGATAGGTGCACTAGACTCTTGCTTTGATACAGGCCAGGGTGCCGGCAGCACAGCATGTATGCTACAACAGTTGAGTAGTTCTGCCAATAGTGCAAGCCGGTGTGCGAACAGCATGTACCCTACAGCAGCTGAGTGATTCTGCCATTAGTGCGAGTCTGCTAGCCACAGAGTGTTACCTCTTGGAGACGTGGATCTGGGGTTCTGCTAGGGCTCAAGCTGCTCTGTAGCATACTCAAGAAACCGCCCTTTTCACGTGTCACCACAAGCACAGTGTTCTTGGGGACAGCAACCTGAATCCGTGATGCAAGAGTGACGACCATGCAACGTTAGCAAGTTGGGCACTCAGGCATGTTGTGCTCGTTCAATGCACTGTGACATGATGAGTGCACATGAGCTGCAGCCCTGCTGTAGAAGCTAAGGCTTCTTGTACTCCAGTCGTCAAGGGTCCCTCGGCAGCAAAGGTCAGCACAGATGCCCCCTCAGTTAAGTCAGCCTTACCCAGTCAGTTGTGGAGCCTGTGATTGGTTCTGAAGCGACGAAAGCCACACGTGCTCCACGTTCTCTGTAGCTGATGTTGTAGCTAGCCTCGCATAGCACACTGCTGCCAGCCAGGTTGTTGGCACCACATACTGTGCAATCATCCTTGCCTGGACACAGCAACCAGCGGCATGAGCTCAAGTGCACGGTAAACCAGCTGCCATCTGAATCCGCATGCTCTGCTGGCTTACAAAATAAGCTAAGCGGCCATTTGCTATATCACACATTGACTGCAGGTGCATGTATAGACAGCGGACGTTGACGAGTTGGTGATGCAAGCAACCGCAGACAACTCACCAGGTATCATAGATGCTGTCTGCAAGTCCTCTTCACTGCCATCGTCACCATGTCCGGCATCTTGCGCTGTGTCTGCGTCAGCAGTCGCCCCAGGCTGCTGTTGCTGCTGATGCTGCCTGTCAAAAGACCCGCCCTCTGCATAGTACAGGGTTGCTGCTCCTTCAGCCTCAGGTCTGACAAAACGGGTAGCTATCAGTGTAGAGCCGTCACTGACAACGTAGTTGAGAAGAGACACATCTTCAATACCAAGCTCATCTTGAACTGCACAAATGGTGGAGATGGTGGCCTGCAGTATGCAGAGGAATACACAAATGTTGAATTACAGCATCTTGTTTTGTCAATGCTATGCCAATACTGTCGATGGTGCAGCGGCTACATGACAGTAGGGCAGACGATGAAAAACTACAGTGTACATATCCACCTGTACGCAAGGGCGTGAGCCAGCAGTTCATGTCATAGGGTTTTGCTGATGGTGAAGCAACGGAGGCCAATACCGTCGTTAGTTTGAATATGGGGGTTGTTGCTGAACTCCTGCGCTGTGTGGTCAAAGCTCCCGACGCGGACACAGCCCGGGAGTTCAGCAGCCCGGGAGTTCAGCAGCAACCCTCATTCAAATCAGCAACGGCATTCATGGGGTTGAGTTGAGCGATTCACTTCATCTACAAGCCTTGTTTGCTTCATACATACCTGCATAGCTGTGACCAAGACATCTGGTGTCTGTTGGTGCTCCAGGTCAGGCAAATGATTCAAAAATACAGCAAACGACACAGCTGAATCGGAGTGGAAACTCTGCACGCTGTTGTAAGCTGCATCTGACAACTGGGCCAGAAGACGCCGTTTGATCTTTGAGAACCCGCCAACCACACCATTATGCATCCAGATATAGCGGCCCCACTGGAAAGGGTGGCAGTTCTGCTCTGAAACTGGCATTCCTGGGTAGGCGGCACGCACATGGGCAAAGACCAATGGGGAAATGATCTTGCAGGACAACCTTGCCAGATTCTCATTATTCCTGCATGGCAGAGCTTGCATGTTGCTTAACCATGTGCAGGACCACATGACGCTGCTGCGAGGAGATGCTATGAGACTGTGTGAGCCCTGCAACAGCTGATGATGCCCTGTTGATACTTCTTTGGTCTCAGTGCTGACCCAACTGCTGTGCGCAAGCATACATGGTATGCGCTGTTATGATTTTGCTGATGCGCTGACAGGTCTACTAGGCTGTCGGTCTTGACACTCGCAGCCTGCTGACGACTCTGTTGATGCTCACTGAATGTGCAGCGCCACGGCAGTATGGTTGTGTGCATGGCTCACCATGCAGGCGTGATGCTCTTGTACATGCAGGGCGTGGGATCGCCCTCTCGCAGCTCATCGGGTGTGTACCAACCAATTCCGAAACCATCCCCATTCAGGTTCCCAAATCCCAGGTGATTAGGCAGGGAGGGATCCTGCAATCTTTCTCTCGCATCATAGGATTGCTTTATGATGGACCTGTCAGGCCCTGCAGCCACACACGTAGTACTACAGTGTTGAAAACGATATCGTCTTGCCTGGTTGGTGTCTGGGGGCAGCATCAGACCGGAATATGCGAAAGTTCGGACGAATACCCTACAACAGCACTGCTTCTGGCACAGGCCCCTGCTGGGTGTTGCAGCTGGCGTACCACCGACAACAGCACATGCAGATCGGTAAAGGCCTCTAACAGACAAATGAGATACGACTTACACAGCACGACATCTGCAATCAGCCTTGGAGGGCCGATATAGGCCATCAACCGGCACATCCTTGCACCTCCACTACCACGGCAAATGTGAGGTGTGGTGTTGCCTCGGTCAGCTGATTAACATAATTCAGTACACCACGATACTAACGTGCGTGCTTGCGTAGTACTCATCCAAGCTCCAGGCCAAAGTGGCAGTGCTTCTGTAGTTCAAACGGAGTTCTTGCTAGTCTGCTGCCAGAGATAACGCATCGAGTTCGCACTACGCAGACCACTTGCAGATAAGCTGTGGATTGGGCCTGAATTATTTGTGCAGCCAGTCTGCCGAAACCCCACAACACCCCTCGTGAAGAGTGATAGCGCGGACAGGGTGGTGGTGTGTGAGGGCTGCACGCGTACATGTTTTGTCAGGCCATCAGGCTTGCAGTGACGTACATACAGCCTTGAAAAGCCGTGCTGGTTGTGACTTTAGTAGCATGTGAAGTACGAGATGCAGGCCCACCAGCACATGCTGCAGGCAACAACTTGCACAACCTGCTGGTGACACTGCTAGGTGTACCATATTTCGTTCTTGATAGACTCGATGCTGCTAGAGCACATGGCAATGTGGTTCACAGTCTGTGCCCCAGCCTGGGCAGTACAGTTCGACTTCCAGTCAACATTTTCCTCGATGAACACTTGCAAACCTTATAAAACCAAACATACGGCTTGAATGTCTTTTCCGACAGCTGTCTATTAGGACAGCACGACATATGCTCCCAGGGATCAGACAAACAGTAGCCTGTCAACCAGCTGCTGCTTCCAGGCCTGCGACTTCTGCTGAGCATGCTACGCCATCTCAGACATAGGCTGCTGTATATTTAACGAGCACAACTGCTGTAACGGAATCTGCTTGTGGCCCTCAATAGGGCCTCTGCTGCTTCCAGGGCTCACGCCGCTGCTGAAACTGCGCCTGTTGCCGACCTGGCGGCAGCTGTGGCTGCTGCTGCTTCTTGTTCTGTCTCAACAGAAACGCCTCCTTCGTTCCACGGTTCTCTGGCGGCAAGCTGTCTCTAAAGTCTCTCATCATCATAAGGCTAGCCATATGCTCTGCACTCCAGCTTACAGCTGCCTTCTCAAATTCCCTTTCATGTATCCGGATCTTGAGATGAAGATGAGCATGGTTGCGGTTGTCACCTTGATTGAGGACCATAGTCTGAACATTGTGACACCCCATGACCTCTGGAATCGCTGCTGCTGTCCGGAACAAGTCCACAACTTCGGCTTCTGACAGATCTGATAGTTGTTCTACATGCCGCTTGGGTGTGATGATGAACATGGTCCGTGCCTTTGCATCTAACCACACTCTGTTGTGCTCTGTCTCCTGCAGTAAAGAGTCCCTACTTACTGGCGACTGCTGTTGCTGCTGTGGCCGCTGATTCTGAGGTGCTGCACGACCTTCAGCTGTCTGTGCTTGGGTTTCTGTAGCAGTGGGAGCACAATAAGTCTCTGCTGCTGGCACAGCTGCACTGGCATCATCACCTGCACTGACAGATGCCGATTGCTGAGGTGACACATTTGTAGTATGTGCTGCGTTTTGCTCAGGTGCTGTTGCTAATGTTGCTGCTGCTGATGATACTGCATTTGTTGCTGCTGCAGCTGCTTGGCCCAACACGCCCAGAACTAAAGGACAGTCTAAGTCACATGACATGCAGCGTGACACCTGTACATATAACACAACATGTACGACGGTCCCAGGGACATTCATAGAGGTGTATGAAGCCTACCGTTAAATCAGTAGTGCAGCCTGTGCAGCAAGGATAGCTAGCCCTTGTGCTCATGAGCTGTGATCACAGCGGGGTCACTGCTTGGAATAAAATCCAGTGTCTGTTTTGCAACCAAATCTACATAACGTCTACAAAAACTCTGTATCTTGTAAACGACATCAAGCAATTAATGCAGCTGGTTCCTGTAATGCACACCTGCAAAGGACCTTCTTCAGTGTCCTGCCCATAGAGTATGAGGATTTTCCATGAGGGCAGTTGCGACCTTGTTTTGGTATCGTAACGTCCATTGCATATCTTGAGATGGTAATGATGCAGTTGCCGGTCTATGATACCCTTGCACAGCGATGAGAAGTATGTCCACAGGGCAGCATCTGGCGATTGGCGAACCCAATCTTGAAAGAGTTTATCTCGACTGCCGTGGATTGTGAGCTGGTATTCGCCGCCAAATTTATTGTTTACAAACCTTGATTCGTCGAAAACTGCCTTCATAGTCTACTCTCAAGTCGAGTTCATTTGCAGTCAGGAACCAGGGTGTTCAACACACAGAAGCGCAGCAGAAACTTGCAGTCAGGGCCTGAGCAGGATCATCTGACTTCTATGCACTGTCTGGGTGCATCAACGTCAGTCCTTTGAGCTGCTTAGCGCTGTCCATACTTGGGGTTTGCCCGCTGCAACCTGCAGTTGCCACGACACCTTCACCTTTTTGTCTGTTGGAAGCAGGTAAACGGCGGTTTGTAACTTTTTAAATTGTTATGAATTTAGTATCTGTTGTAAGTGTCGTAGCATGGTCGACCTCCGCCCCAATTGCATGCCAGTTAATGCAGACGTGCACTTTGTCTGCTGTCAGCACCATTGGCAGCCTGTGCTAAACCAGGCAACCGGTATCATGCAAATACTACGTAATGTATGTTGCTGTTCTATCACAACTCATCTGCCACCCATTTGCCCGTCATCAGCACCTGCAACCCCAGGGAACGCCTGCGCTTACGTGGCAATCAGCTCCAACAGCGCTGTCTGAGCAGCAAAGACTTGCAGCAGATAGCTGAAAAGCATATATTGTCAGATGGGATTCCCGTCTCGTGACATCTGGCAGCAACAAATGATTTGAGTCTGTACGCCATCCACCTATACAGTACATCTGTGACTTGCCATTACCAAAATCCCTCTGACAGA
>LWCB01007704.1:0-11289 GCA_001630525.1 Coelastrella sp. M60 | reverse complement strand
AACATGCACCTTCCACACAGTTTGTACAGGACTTGGTGCAAAGAGTCAACTTGTGCCGTTGAGGTCCAACCGTTTGCCCATGCTTGCTGCTGTTGTTACATCAGCAACCGGGAATGGCACAACCCCCATGAGCAGATCGGGAAGAGTGATGCAATGTTTGTGCTGGATGTCATGTGCAGGGACAAGCAGGTGCCTGCACAGAATGCTACTGTCACCAGAACAGTGGTTATTATTGAGCCTTGCCCAGACTCGACAGCACAGTATTTCTGCACAGATGACAGTAAAGGTGCTAGCTTGTGTTCAGGTAGGCAAGATCACAGCACAGACGATGAGGACCACTGCTGTGCTCACCTGCCCCTACTGTGGTGGTGTGTTGGCCATTGATCTGCCCCTGTGTCAAACAGTCACTTCCAGTAGAACACAATGCGCAAGTTTGGCTGCAGATACACGCTATTCTGTACTCCGCACTGTGCTCACCAATGCAAACAGCAGAAGACAACCCAGCACCAAGCCTTGCATGCTGATCAAGGGTGCTCTCATGTATAAGAGCTAGTGTCTCATGAGATAACATGCAGCAACCTAGCCAACTGTTTATTGTCAACTGTGACTCTACTTCTTGTGCTCTGTTTCTGCTATTCTGTTCCAGGTGTTCCGTGCCAACAGGCTTTGGCAATGCTTCCTGCTGCGCCTGCTGCTCAGCCTGTCAAGACAGTTGGCCAGCCCCGAATACTGTTGCTGCCATCAGATGAGCCTCTGTACCTTGAATATGGTCAAGTGTCACCTGTCAAACTGCAACCCTGCAAGACTGCAACTCAGCGCAACTCATGTGGTGCAGTTGCTATGGATGTTGCTGATACCGAAGTAGTAAGTGACCTGACACTTCACATCACTGTTACAGCAGGTCAAGGTTGCCGCTTGGATGATAACCTGGATCAGAAGGTAAGCAATCAGAGACACCGTCAGTGGCTGATTATACTGCCACACTGCATGTATAGCATATGGGTGCCCTGCTGATAGCTTGCAAAATCCAGGCTTGTGTTCTAGCTGCTGCAGCTTGGTTGGCTGCTGGCATCCCTGCTGGGTGAGACTGGACGCACCACTTCAGTGCCTGCTTGCCCTGCTAGGTCAACATATTGGGTGTATGCATGGTTACTCAAGCAAAGCCGTCTTGACATTCTGCAGGTGTGCATCTCCTGCACAGTAGAAGCTCTGTCAGCGGGGCGTGGCTGTCTGCCCGGCTCATATGATGTCGTATACAACGTTACAAATGAGGCTGGCATGGTTGCAACAGCAACGCGGACAGTGATGATTTACCAGCAGGCTCAGGTCTGGGCTGTTGTCCCTCTGGTTCAGAATGTAGCCAACAGTGGATCGGCAATGGTGCTGGTTCGTGATCTGCGTAATGGCGTCGTCGAGGCTGTTGACACAGCGGCAAGGAGTGTGCTGTACAAGTTGGGACCTGCTGCTGCAGGATTCTCAGCATCTGATATCCAGGTGGTGGGGGCTTATCTGAGACAACATGCAGTGCAGAACCTCACCGTGTTTGTGAATGTCACTGTGAAGTTGTACACTCCAGAATGGATGCGTGATGTTCAAACCAACGCAACGACTGTGCCAGCAAGCAACACAAGGCGCCTGCAAAGCACTACAGGGCCTTCCAGAGGACCAGTGCATGTGCCAGCACTCCTTCAGCAGGTGGTCAGTGTGCTGCGCTACCTTGCAGCAGATGCCCACATGGTATGCTTACAAGCAGAGCTGGGGATCAACCAGCACTGCAGGATGGGTGGGCCCAGGCGCCTGCTGGCCACTGCCTCACCTGCCAGCACTCAAATCAGCGCACTGGCTGCTGCTCTGACTGCTGCAGCTGGTGCAAGTGATGTCATTGTGCGGAGTACACCCGATGTAGATGAGTTGCAGGTTGGTTAGCATATGGCGTTTGGTTGTAGTACAGAAAGGTGCTGTGCCTATAGCTGAGTCCGAGGTACAGCCTGTGTACTCAGGATCACGTCCTGATTGCCAAAATCTGTGCTTGCACATGCCATTGGATGGCTTAGATAGTGTGACTGAAGAGCTTGACATGGCCTATCAGCTGCGTTCAAGAGCTTGGTCCGGTTGTACACAGGGGCACCTTGCATCTCTATGGAGCAGTGTGATGACCATCGATCAGCACCTCAGCGCGTTCTTGAGCAGTAGCGCTGCTATTGCAACGGGACTGGAGACTGCATATGGAGGTGCTGTGCAACAGGATGAAACCATGAGGGAGGTTCAAGTGGGCAGAGATCATCAGGTAACTCTCTCTGGGGTTTCCGTTTATAACATTACTTGATGTACTGCTGGAGCTGTATGCCCTGCTCTTGCGGCCTAGTAAAGAAACAACAGTGTCAACTTGCAACACAGCGTTTATGCAACTTCAGTAGGTTGCTTAGCACAGCATATGGCGACTAGGGCAGAACATTGAGCCGTAGGACCGTGTGCTATTAGCTTGCATGTGACTGTATGTATGTGCTCAGCCCCAGACTGATTGCTTGTATCTGTTGCTCAACAGAACAAGAGTGACATCATTGATCTCAAACCTCATGCAAGTGGAAACATGCGCGCCTCCTCCACCGCCTATGCCATGACAGTTTTGGATCCACATAATCGCTGGCTGCACCCCTCTTTGTTGTGTAGGGTCTTGTTGGCGATTGGCAGTCCTTGGTGTCAGACTTGACGTCCGTTATGGATCATGCTGTTGGCACATCAGGACAGCAAGCAGAAGCCAATCAAGCAGTCTTCACCTTAACTCAGGAGTCCATGGCCGCCATAAAGGATGCCACTCAATTGGCTCAGCGCCTGCAGGAGCAGTATGTGCAGCAGGAGTTGCTACTGACAGCTGATAGTGATACCCTCCAGTGGAGCTGCAACAGGACCTCAACATTGCTTGTCCACTTCAATGTCACAGGGTGAGCGAGTGGGACGTGAGTGTAGAGGTTGGAAAGTGGTTGCCAGAGTATAAGGGCAGGTAGCTTCTGCCTAATAGTCGAGTCACTGTGGCATGCTTTTGATAGCATGCCTGACGCTCCACTGCAGGTCAAGCTTAAGTGCAGGACGAGCACCTTCACTTCGCAATGGTGGTGAACTACCAGTGAGCAGTGATGGTGTACAAGAATCACTCTTGAACACCCTCTGGCATGGCTATATGGTGCCCAAGAAGGCCGCAGCATCATCAACAGCAGCTGTCAATGGCGTCCATTCAGGCCAGCCTGGGAGGTTTGTGGGAGCACTGGGCCACAACAGCGTTGTCGGAGGGCTACTATTGCACACCACACGCAGAAGACTTGCTGGGGATTGCATGGGTGGGTCAGTAGTCCTGCAGTGCAGTCAATAGGGCATTAATTGGCAGTATAGTGGAGGGGTCTGGTTGCGTCACAACCCTAGACAAGGTCGAGTATAATTGATAAAGGCTGAATAAGCTGGTGTAGCAAAGACCTGAACCTGCTAATCCAATCTGATTGCAGGCGATACCTTCATGGCCAGATTTAGTGATGTTTGTCACCGCCATGCACTACCCCTGGTCAGGAACACAAGTCAGGTAGCGGAATACCTTTCAAGCTTGTTTGCAAGTGACAGCAATGTCCTACTGCCATATGGTGTGGACCCAGCTTTCCTGCATTGCAGTGGGCTCTATCAACCGCAGCTTCAGGGTCAAGCAGGGTGGTTCTACAACCAGACTGATCCTCTGGAGGTGCCAGAGAGCACTGGAATACCAAAAGGCTTCTATCATAGGCACTTGCAGGTGCGTGCCAAGAACATGTCTACACGACACTTCTGGCAAACTCTGGGTGACAGCATCGCTTGCTTGCTTGCTGGCTTGCCGATTCAAGTGAGTAGCCATTATGACAGGCTTTGCTGTGGACCAACGTACACATTAAAACCCAGACATTGCTGTATATGAATCTTGCTGAAAGTTCGCTTCTCATTGCCCTGCAGGGGTATGCTGATGGCTTCCCAGTCTTACTGCCGAATGAGTTGTCTGCACAGCGCTCTGCTCTGGTTCTGCAGTACCTCAAAGACGGAAACTACTTGGACAAGAACTCTCAGGGGCTCACTGCAGAGCTGCTGACGTTCAATGCTGACCTGGGGCTGCTTGGAGCTACAAGGATCAGCTTTAGATGGCAGGATAATGGTGTCATCACAGGTGAAGCGCTTGGCACGAGTCTGCATCAGGGCCAGCCACAACAACAGAGTCAGCCAGTATGAGCTTCACATGCACTGACTAGCAGCATATCCGCAGTGCTTTGCCATCCGTGCCTGTAGAGGCAGACGGTAAGCAGCAACATGCAGTCAACATGCAGCAACAGGTCAGTGCACCATTGAAACTTGCAAATCTGGGGCACCAGCTGCTGCAGTCACAGCGGCTGTGATCTGATCTGCAATTACCAACATTCGTAAATCTGCTTACTGCAGGTTTCATTGATGTGCAAAGTCTTCCAGCGTTGCAACACGCCTCAATGAAGATTGGATTGTTGGACCGCTGGCTGGTACTGCTCTGGGTGATGACAGGTTGCTTTCTGGTTCACGTTTGTGCAGCTATCTCAAGATTCCTAGAGACACCAGAAGACCAAGCTATGCAGGTAAACAGGCTGATGCGGACGGTTGTATTGTGGCTTACGTAATTTGGAATGGCATGGTAAGTTGCTTCTAACTTGCGCAGACAAGGTGACAGTGTTGACAGCTACTGGGCTGCTTTCTGTGAACATTTTCCTGTACTGTAGGATGCCTTTTCCAAGGGTGGGTAGGTGTCAAGAGTGCCCAATGAAAGCAGTAGCTCTGTACACCGGCACATACAGTGTATGTAAACCATTTGGTCATGTATGCATGCCAACAAGTCTCAAATTCAGTGCCATATATGTGACTGCTATCACTTGTAGGCTACCTCGCCAGGAGTTGGCTTATTGCTGGATCTTGCTACTGCAGCACTTACGTTGACTGCATCTATTTCCCTCAGCCAGTACTGGAATGCTGCCAGAGCAGCTAGTCATCCTCAAACAAGCTATCTCATTTACGATGCTGTCAGCAGCAGCACAGCACGAATACTGCTGCCAGCCAAGCTCTATAGTGAAGCTGCAGTGCTGCATGCTCAGGAGCATTATAAAATACCCCCGACAGCTACCAACAGCAACAGCAGCAGGAGCAGTAGTGGCTGGCAGCCCCTCCTACCTGGTGACCCAGGCAGATGGGTGTTGCCTGATGATGACCGTGACTTTGATAAGTTTGCTGAGATGCTGGGCTTGCTGCATCTCTGGGACCAGTATACATTGCTTCAAGGAATGGTGCTCATGCTACTGACTATCAGGTAAGGCCAATTTCTGGTCACACACAGTCAGGACATCATTAACTTTTCATGGTTGAAGTGCACATGTTGCAAGGTCACAATGGTGTATCACAAGTCCTGGCATGGTGCTCACTATGTATCTGCAGGTTGCTAAATGCCTGGAGTTTCCAGGCCAAGCTAGGGATTATTGTCAACACGCTGGCCAAAGCAGCTCCCCAGCTCACCCACCTGTTGCTGGTGATCTCAGCAGTGTTGCTCACATACTCTGGGCTTATCAACATTGCATGGGGCAGCACGTTGGAAGCAGCTAGCAGCTATATAGCCGCATTGCAGGAGACCTTCAGCACACTGGTGGGCTTGGGGACTATAACAGTGTGGGATGTCGTGCCAGACAACGAGTTCGCAACATATCTGCAGCTTATCCTGAGGACACTGGTATACTATGGTCTGATTCTGCTGTTCATACTAATACTCTTGCAGTATTTCATGGCAGTTATTGGGCAGGCGTTCATAGCACTCAAGAGGGATAAGGCCAGGAAAAAAGCAAGGAGCATAGCTGCGGACATAGTTGAAGATGTGCTGCCAGAGTTGCGCCTGCTACCCAACATTGGATTGTATGAGTTGCAGCAGTTGTGCTGCGGAGATCCTGCAACACAGCGTGATAGTATGTACAAGAATGCAGCAAGACCTGCAGGTTCTTGCAGTTCTCATCAGCTGCTGAGCCTATTAGAAACAGCTCACACCAGCAGCCTACCCTGCAGTGCCACAAGGAGGCCTGACATGGCAGGAGGCTCTAGTGCCAGTGCTGTGCAAAATGCAGCAGCACTACATGCCGTGCTTAAGCAGTTAACGGATAGCTTTGTCAACAATAGCAGCAGTAGCATCAGCAGTGCTGAGACAAGCAGGGTGGTAGACAGTCTCTGTGCTGTAGGTGGCAGTCAAGGGGTGTGCGCCGCTCTGGTTGCTGCCAATGCAAGCAAACTACCTTTCACACCTCACAAGCACTCAGGTGTGTCAGTTGCTTCTCCAAAGAATGCTGGGTGCCACAGGGAAGAATCGATGCAACCAGGCCAGCCTGCGGCTACTGATGATGCCCACCAACCACACAGTCCTTGCACGCCTGCATCAGAGCAGCTGTGTCACAGGAATGTGCTGTTGGAAGGCGTCAGACAGCCTGCAAGAGAACATTCAAACCAATCACAACAGAACCAACAGGTGTGCTGCAGAGGTCTCACAGTCTGAATAACGCATGTGCTGACAGGTGTGATGCTGCTCTGTGATGCAGAGTTGCGGTCAGTCATTCTGCAACTCACATCGGTCTGCTGCTCATCTGATAACTCTTGGATGATGCTGACCTGATGCGTATTTGCTGGGCCTGCAGTTGGATCGCGTCATGATGCATCTTCAAAGAGAGATCAAGCTGCACACAGCAATATACAGCAATCTCTGGAATGCAATTCATGGTCTGGAGAGGTGGTCAACAGCAGCTCTGAAGTGGCAGCAGAATGCAGCCAAGCAAGGCAGAGCGCTGTCTCTCCTGATTGAGGAGCTCCTGATACAACAGCAGCAACATGATACTGGCCGGCTCCAGGTAGAAGATGTTCCAGTAACAACAGATTCAGAAGTCCTCTTCAGGAGTCAAGGAAGCAGGACTACAGGCACTGAGCGTGAAGGATCTGATGAGATTAGGCATACAGCAGTGCTCGCCAGCAGCTTGTGTGGTGTGTATGGCAGTGAGAGTTCCCCAGGAGGAGCTCGCATTGCAACAACCAGCAGTGATGATAGTGATGGCTCCGAAGGCTTTGTGGTTGGCAATAGCAATGGAGACGATGTGGTTGGCAGCAGCAATGCATACGTGCGACCAACAAGAGATGTGATAGTCAGTGTCAACAGCTGGGTTGATAGGTGGGGGGAAGGTGGGGGAGACAGAGGTCTTGAAGAGCCTTGACGTGAATGGTGCTTTGTTATTTGTTAATGTCAGTGTCAAAGCATCTAGATACATGGACCACCTTGTCATCTGGTGTGCAAAGTGTGTGGCAACTGGTGATGCGGCTCTTCTTTGCAGTACATGCATCCAACACTGTGAGTGTAACATTGAGCATTGCAACATTTCCGGGTACCTATCACAGCTGTATGTCATGGACTTTTCGTGTATGTTGGTGCTGCCAAAATATGTTGAGGAAGGGTTCAGCACAAAAGTATTGCTATGGGTTTTTTGTATATGTCTGTATGGTCTTTTGTCATGCTTGAATCATTATCCCAGTCTACTACTAGTAGATGTTATCTGCCACGTTGAGGTGGTTGCTGCTGTCAGCAGGATTGGCCTGAACATAGGGTATAGCTTGCAGGTATGCCTGAGTCTGTATACTATTGCCAACAATCAATGTTATGGCGTCACGCATGTCACGTGTGGCAATGGTTGATCACAAACAATGGATGCTGCTGCCTGCAGCCATGTTGCTTGCATTGCAAGTACGTTTGCCTGTCTGGCTCCTTTATCACAATGCACGTTTGTGTGTTACTTTGTGAAGGCCTGCAATCAATGCATATATGGCATAACATCCATTGCTGTTGATCACAAGGGCTCAGAGAGCGTGAGCCAGGTTGGTACCTCTCTGTAAGCATGGCTTCCAGCCTTCAGCTTGCAGCCTACTAAGAACCATCTCTACTCTGAGTGTACACCACCTCTGCTACCTTTACGTATGCGCACTGGGCTCTGCTTGTGGTTGGTTAAGGCAAATAAGTGTCTAAGATTTTATTTTTTGGCTGTCAGACAGTGTGATCATACAGGAGTAGAACGCAGATGATTGTACCTGTTCTGTTATGCTGAGTGCCAATCACCCCTGACGGAGTAACTGACTGTTCGGAGTTTGCTTCTGATTCCATGTTGCTGTTTTAACGTTATTGGTTGTTCCTGCAGATGCTCAGCTTGACTCAGGGTCATGCGTCTTCGTTTGTTATCAAGCTTGCAAGTTGCTGCACGGCAGTAGCTGGTATAGGTGTACCTGGTGCTGAGTTTGAGTCAGTTTCTGTAGGTGAGCCGCTGCATCTTGGTTGAAGTTCTTTGAATTCTGTGTGTGTTGTTATCCAGGGACTGATCGCATTGGCTGGCATCTAGGTTTGGTGATCACCAGCTGAGTTTTCTAGGTGTACCCGTGAAGGTGTCCGCTAGCAGCCTACTGAGTAGCAACAACCGTCTATTGTCTGTACTTGGATTTCATAACCAGCAGCACTGCCTAGGGCAGTGTAGACACACCATGATGGTGTGCAGTATATGCGCGGCTGCTCAACATTGCAAAGGCAGCACAGTATTTGCTTGTGGCATACCATCTCATTCCCCTTTTTACTGCCTTTGCAGCAGGTGAGTTATCGCCCTCCTGTCTTGTGGCCGAAGTGGGTGCTGCTAGCAGTGAACGCAACTTGGGCTCTTTTGCCAGCCCCATTTCTGATAGCACTCATGGGGGCCCCCGGGGTGTTCATGCAAATGACAGTTGAGCTTCATGGCTGTATGGTCACATATGCACATGCAGACTGTGCACGCGCAGACTGAATGACTTGAAGCTCGCTCAATTTCTGGTATCCACAATCGTGTTCCTCTTCATGTGAGGTTTGCAACATGGCACATGCAACATGGTACATGCACACGCATGCATAAAATTTGTTCCCTTAAGAAAGCTTTCACTTGGCAAACTTGCTCTGAAGGCTTGGGATTCTTGTTGATACTGATTCTCACATACATATATATGACCCGTGCTCTGCAACTTGAATCCCAAGACACCATTGTCACTTGCCTTGGTAGTCAACCAACAATGAGCAAGGGCCAAAAATGCGAACGTAGACCAACTCAAGCGGAGCTCTGGCGAATGTCTATGTTTCCCAAATACACTTGAAGAGACATCCACAACAAGCATGATCAGCACTTTCACCAGAGATTTCCAAACACTGCAACCTCTGGCAGAGGCTGTAGCTACAGGTAGACCAAACAGTGAGCTGCATGATCGAGTAGCAGGCAGCGGGTGCGACATGGAGCCCCATCAGCACACATGTGTACATGCACTTGGTCTCACAACAGCACAACTGCAGCATTGACCTCGTCATGTGCCATGCTCAACAAGTTCTACTCTAGCAGTAGTGTGTCTGGCCTAGCAACACCATTGTTGTCAATGCACTGTTACAGAACATTATTGCAAATAGTATCTGCACAGGCTGTGATTCACTGCCATGAAGCCAGACTGGCAGAGCCAACCTGGATGATTAGCACATTACATACAAGGCCTTTGCCTTCATGACCACGATACTGATGCCATTGTTTGGAAGGCAATTCAGAATTACATTGGCAGATTGCCAGTGGCGATAGAGGATAACAACTGTACTCAACTTCAGTACAAGCACCTATTTTGTGTGCACGGCTCCTGTGCAGTTCGTTGAAAGAATAGTCCACAGGTGCACAAATGGCTTGCAGATCTGCAACCCCCTAGACTTGCAGCAGATCTGATTAAACGTAGCCTAGACGTGCTCATCATGAGCAGCTTGGCTTGTCAATCACCTTCCATCACTATATGCGTCACCTCCACCTGCTGATGGATTGCAGCTTTGTCCTTGACAGCCAATGGCAACAGGCTGCACCAAAATAGTAGTATCACCACCAGCTGGTGCACCACCGCCTCCACACATACAGGGGCACTTGTCATTCACACCAGGGATACCACACTGTGAAGGACCCCAGGCACTGCACTCAGCCTGATGGGCACTGTCAACACACTGTGACAGCTGCCTCAGGCCTGCAGCCGTTGCCTTGAGCTGACGACCACCAAATACTGAGCCCAACACATCTGTTATAATGTTTCCAGAGTCGTCCTCCTCGAGGGGCTTGACTGTAGTGGTCTGGGCGCTGTTTGAACTGCTGCCGGCATTGCCTCCTGTAGCTGTGGGATTGCAGCTGCCCTGAGCACAGCCCTGGACAATAGTGGGCTGCTGCTGCCTGCAGGGATACATGCAACATGAGAACCATACATTATAAGGGGCAGGTTTACCGTGTCTGCAAGAACAGGTTAGCATCTTGCACTCTGTACTGCATCTTGGTTTCAATGTACAACCTAGTAACTGCAAGGCTGGTCATGGGACAAGTTGGCGTGTGGCACAGCGCAGCATGTTCTGTGAGACCTAGGTGTCTCATATACCCACATTTGTGATTATTTGCACAATACAATTATAAGCGGCTTGATATTTGCCAGTGGAAGAATGAATTTGTTGCGCATGCATATGGGTCCCAAGCAGTACTGTACTACATGTGCCTGGTTGAGCAACAAGTGCAAATGTGCTCAACATGTTCCACAAATAGTCTATGTAGCAGGTCACCTGAGTTGCCTCATACTGACTGCCATGGCAGGAAGTGACAGTGTTTTGAGCCTCCTGCCGTCTCCTGTTCCTTGCACGGTCCACTGCGGTTCCGCAGGGACAACCCCAGGTGCAATCGTACCTATGGTGTCAGTCATGATGGTGCCACCTGAATCCTGAGTAGGCTGCTCAACATCAGTAGGTTGGGTGCTGTCGGTGTTACTGACAGCGGTACCGCCAGTAGTGAAGGGGTTCAGTAGTGAAGGGGGTTGGACCATGGCCACCGTCTGCCTGCGCTGCCATCAGTAGAACCACAATTAATGAGTCACAGGTGAAAAAGAGAACCCCTGTTCAACTGCCAGCGTGCTGTGTGTGAGACAGTCAGGTGGCTATTGCCTGCGGCAGTCTTCTACAATACCACCACACATGTCCGACAGTGTATATATATAAACTACCCATCAGCCATAGCAATGACGCCATCGGCCCCGCGCCCCATTTCAGAAGCGGACAATACATGCAGGGTGCTTCCAGCATTATGCTCATAAACATTCCTAATCTTCCATGCATTCATGAGATATCTTGCAATACTAGGAAGAGTCTGCTGGACAACATCAGCAGAACCCCAATAATCATCAGAA
>LWCB01007702.1:0-10565 GCA_001630525.1 Coelastrella sp. M60 | reverse complement strand
TGCAGATAGGCAGCCAAATGGACGAGCTTTACCAGTTGCATTTCATGACATGGCATCATGCCATGCACACCCCGTTAACACTTTCAAATTGTAGTACATGCGATGGAGGCAGCAGTGTCCTTGAAGCAGTAAATCACACTGCAACGTTGCAGTGAGTGAAACCTGAACCTGGTCTGTTATGTTGTTCCTGCAGAGGCGACTACACAACCTGCTGCTGCCGCTACTCCGGAAGCAACAACAGCACCAGCCAAAGCCAATGCCACTGACGCGGCAGCAGCAGCCCCAGCAGCGGCTAATGCAACTGACCCTGCTGCTGCAGCAGTTGTGCCAGCCACCACTGAGCCAGCAGCAGCAGCCACCACCCCCACAGATGTGGCCACTGCCCCTGCAGAGACCCCTGCTGTTGATGCAGCTGGACTGCCAGTTGCTGCTGTGGAGCCAGCTGCGGCAGCTGCAGTACCTGCTGCTGCTGCAGTGCTCCCAGCTGCTGGCAATGCAACAGCAGCAGAGCCAGCTGCCGCCAATGCAACAGCAACACCAGGTACTGCTGCTGTAGGACTTCCTGCTGCCAATGCGACAGCAACTCCGGGTGCTGCTGCTGCAGAGCTCCCTGCTGTCAATGCAACAACAGCACCTCTGGTACCCACAGCAGCAAACACAACAGGCAGGCACTGAAGGATGACCGTCATCAAGTTGTCACTGGTAGAATCTGAGTATGAGCACGACATGGATGAAGGCAACTGATCTTGCCGTGGTATGGCCGAGTGTTGAAGTGCCACTTCAACAGTGTTGGTCCAGGGTGTCAGGCTTGGTTGCTCATTATTTGGTGGTTGAGCATGACATGTGCACATCATTGCTGTGAATGTTGGTCCAGGGTATCAGGCTTGGTCATGGTGAAGCCTATGCCCAAGGCAGATATATCTATGGCACCTGCTGGTGGTTGGAACAACTGATGGGCCACTGTTTCTGATTGTGATGGTTGCATTGTCGCACAAGAACTGCATAAATTCGACATGCAACACCAGGTTGCATGCCCCTATTAGTTGCGGAACGATTTTATTGTGCTGCTGAGCAAACAGCGCTGTGTTCCGGTTTGCTACATACATGGTTGGCACCTGGTTGACACCAGCATGATGATTATCTTGAACCTTTCTGGTAACATACAGCACACCAAATGCTTGTAATGATCTTGCATTTTCGTGCATTGCATTAGTAATCCAGCAATGGTGACTGTAACAGCATCTTGAGACTTGTGCTGCAGGCTGCAGGCGGTATACCATCACCACAATGGATCAGTAGCCTCTGTGACCGAGACAGATCGTGTATCGTCAGGCCAAAGGTACTAGAAAGCTTTGTATACGTACTATGAGAGACCTGTGAGAAGCATCACATGTGCTGCATGATCAAATGCTTTACACATAACCATACTATGTAGGCGACGCAGGGCACGGTTGGGTGTCGGACCTCTAACCAAGTGCAAACATTTTCATGCTACGCTGGTCATTGTGATATATACGACTTGCCAATGCTCGAACATTCGGCTCGGATCTCAAGGCGGGGCCAATCCTGGGCTGTTCGACCGAGGTCGTCGCCGGACTCCCGCAGTGCCGGAGACCGTTGCCGTTACAAACAGTGCAGCCTGTCCATGCTGCTGCAGGAAGGCTCTCCATGGCTCGTACATCGTATGCACTACGATTACAACCTAGGCCGGACAACGGTGTAGATGTGCAACCCTATGTGCAGCCTGGTCACCACGATGTGAGCCACGATGTGCCATCGATGAGCATAGCTCGTTAGCTTGGCCCGGTCTGGTCACAGCCAACACTAGATAATCGCTAACACCAGCTGGTGCAGGCAAGTAGATGACGATGAGGTTGTTGTAAGGGAGGTGGTCTTTGAATAATGAGCCTGATTATTGGACCAGCAATCAGCATGTGTGCCGGTCCAATTCACACCCGGGTCCCAGTCACTGAAGTTTTCCGGTGCTCGACCAGCAGTTAAGCATGCACATTTTTACATACTTCATTTCAGTTTCTCTTGACTCAGCCAATGCATCGGCTGCCATACGTCATGGGTTGGCTGGTTCTAGAAGAAAGTATCGTTCATGCAACAGAGCCAATGGCGACGACACCTGATACAATAAAAATCGCTGCTCCTGGTGTGTAAGGCTTTCTACGTTACATAATCTGATTGGCAGTGCTATAACCACAGCCAATGCCATTGGCAATGATTTGCAAAAACTGTGTTTCTACTGCAAACTGAATGCGATCGGGTGACAATGAATGTGACAGGCTCTGCAGGCTCTGCAGGCTCTGCTGGCTGCCAGGAACTACAAGCAGCTACAGTACTGTATGCGACTCTGCGTCCTCCACAAAGAGACCAATTGCCATCGACAAATGTTTTGGACACCCACAGTAGCCCGTGGACACTTGGCGATGTTGAGAATCTATTGTAACTTGTGTTATTGTGCAGGAACAACTCAGAGTGCACATCAAAGCGTGCTTGCAACAAATTCACTTGTGAGTGTATGCTGCTAGCACTGGCTGTACTCCAATCTGGACAGTCTTCTTCTGCCTTGTAGCTGCCTTCAGGCGGTTCCTGGTGGTGTAAGGGTCGGGGTGGGGGTGGGGTGTTTCTGGCATGACCGCACCAAATGTTATCGGTTACTCTCCCTCTGCACCAGTTGATGGCTGCTGTCGCTGCAGTACTAGTGTTATCAAGCACTGTGAACAGGTGTTAGACCGCAGTGCTGCTGCCACGGTCTTGAAGCTCTGCCCGACTATGGGCAACAGCACCAGCTGAGTGACACCGTTAGCAGCATCAGGGACCTGTGGTGATACAAGCAGCGGGGCGGGAGCAGCAGTGACATGTTGCAAGAGCAAAAGGGTCATCAGGATCTGAAATGGCAGTCTATCATCAATGGCGAATAAATGCATCCACATCAGCAGCTACTGTTGCTGTACCACACAGCAGAAGAAGACTCAAGAGAAGCGCTGGCAAGTAGCGGACGAAGCTGCAACTTCCCAACACACGCATACATTGAGGAATATCTGGCAGCAGCTGGCACGCATGTATTACAAGCGGTCAATTCCTCACCTGTGTTCTAGCAGTGGTCGCTAACAGTTTGTCACCTGCTGCAACTCCTGCTGCAGCGGCATGCCCTCCTGGTGACACTTCATCCACCAAGATGCTGCCAGATCGCTCTGCAAAACAGTAGCCCAGCGGTGCTATGAAGAGTCTACCAACATAAGCCTTGTACACTTTCTGTGGAGGAACATGGGCACATGTTCGCAACTTGAATAGAAAAGGAACTCAAATGTGGCGGGATCTTTGGATGTGGTGTTTTTCTACCCGAACGAGCTGCACTGACGAGCAGAAGCATGAGCATTGGACTTCTTGGTGACTATGCCCAACTGGTTTTGGGCAGCGCTGATTACATGTGGATCATGCATCTGTAAATGCCAGTTAATCCTGAATCCAAGGGTTATTTGAGTGAATAATTGATGTTCCGGTTACAAGTGATGTTTGTGCATACAGCTTGGTGAAATGCAATGCTGCTGCTGCAGCTGTAGCTGTAGCTCTAGCAGGTAACAGCTGCACATTGATCCAAGACACACCTGCAATCCAAACACATACTTACAGGGTGTAAGATAATTACTTGTCATATAAGTCAATGATCATGGTTCAATATCGCCAGTGAGAAGACAAGCAGTGCTGCAAGCTATACCACAGGGGACTTGAGACATCTCAGTAGGCTACCTGCTGGCCATCAAGCCTGATATCTAGCACAGCTGTTTCCACATAAATTTGATATGTTTTGGTACCAACATCACCAACCCTACCTGTCAATGTGAGGCCCAAAGGTTTCTTCAGCGACACCTGGTAGACATCAGCTCCTGTGGGGACTTGCACCACGAGACTGAAGACGCCGCCCTCTGGGTTGGCTACAAACTGTTTTATTCTGGTTGACTAGTACTTTGGCTGCATTATGTGGCTCTGCTCGGCATTGCAATCTGCAGTGACACTGCGTCCGGGACTTGGGGGAGAAGCTGAGTCTGTGGAGAGACCCTTGCAGCAGCATATGGTGTGTTTACAACTTTTTACCAACATCATATTAGGCTGTTTTCAAAGTGAGCAAGTTCATGCAGCACAGGTCAACAAAAAAGATGACCAGCTTCGTGTCAATAGTCACTTGTCACGGTTGCTTTTGTTGGGGCATATCTGCATGGCGCATCTTGTTAACTTGCAGCGAATCTGTTCTTGACAAGGCAGTCGCATAGTAGTTGCTTCTCTATTACGCAGAAGTGCTGCAGAAGTCAGAGTTTCCCTGGTACTGTGAATTATGTCTAAAAACTCTGAATAAATAGCTGACATATTGCGCCTGTTTTGCACGCTATTGTGGTGGCCAGGCTGAAGTGCCTGCGCCCGACCGTGTTCTGATGGAGACTGTAGGCTCTTCTCAGCAGCGCTGGCAATTGCTGCTTCTAGTGGTTTGTAATGTTCTATTAATTCCCACGTGTAGTCGGGCGTATTTGGATGGTCCTCTCCACCTTAGGTCACTGTTGGGGCAGCAGGCTGGGACCACTCTCGAAGCACTTCTCGCCAGTGAGGGCGGCTCGCACAGCAGGACCCTGCAACAGACTCCTGATCAACCAGCTCTGAATAGTTATGGAGGCGTCACTATGGAAGGTACGACGTCTGTGCAAGCAACACACGTGCAGCTGCATGTTTGTCTGTCAGGTCTGCTATTAGGCTCACCATCCAGCCTAATCCTCCTTAGATCTAGCTAGTGTTCAGAGCGTCCAGCCGTGCGAAGCCAACTATATGAGTCTGCAAGTCGAAGTACATGGGACTTACTGGTTTCTGCTGCTGCTGGTCCTGCTGCTGCCGCTGCTGCTGCTGCCGCCCTGCAGAGATGGTCCCTGAGGGCTACCCTTTAGAGCTGCACGAAGTGGTTACAGATGACGGCTGGGTACTAAACATGTACAGAATACCACATGGCAAATACAGAAACAACAAACCTGGTCCACGGCCCGTGATCATGTTGCACCATGGCATCACACTGTCTAGTGCCTGCTTCACTCTCTTCAACGCAAACGAGTCTCTGGCCTACATACTGGCGGATGCAGGTTGGAAAAAAAGGTTACAGCAGATGAAACTCCACAGCATGTTGCCTCAGCATGTTTGAATATGATGGTGACAGCGCTGAAATCCGTTGGTGGACGTATTTGTAACTCTAGTTGTAGCCTGTGGGTACTACATCTGGCTCCGTTCTGCTGCAAGAGGGTGTCAGAGCATCAGTCTGCTCTTGTCGTGGCCGCTCATCAACCACGTGTACCGTGAAGCAGCAGTACACACTTGATGCTGGCAGCTGCAGCAGTTTTGCCTTTTTGTGTTGAAGTCCTGCAGTACAGACCTTGGCCAGAATGAGCGCTACAGACAGCAAATGAAGCACGGGGTCAGATACAGCACCTGATACCAGCTACTGTGGGCTTGAAATTCATGACATGATGTGCACGCATGCACTTTGAAGTATATAAGATCAAATCAGCAATGATACATGTCGCACTCTTGACTTATTGTCTGCTGCTGCTCCTGTTATGTATTGTTTATTGCCAACAGGTCTTGACGTGTGGATGCCCAACACTCGTGGAAACACTTTCAGTCGTGGCAACTTTTACCACAGCTACAGAGAAATTGAGTACTGGTACCACACCATAGACGAGTACGCGCTTATCGATGCTCCTGCACAAATCAACAAGGCGCTGGAGGTGTCTGGGGCCAAGAAGCTTGCCTTTGTGGGACATTCTCAGGTCAGTTAGACGCAGAGCCACTCGAGTTGTCGACAACATTGTGCACTTTGTTGCTGTTGCCACGCTTCAAGTACAAGCAGTTTTCTTCGTGTTCAACCCTGCCCAAATCTGGTTTGTCAAATGCGGTGCCCTCAGAGAGGTGTCTGTTGCAGTGATGCAGAACCCCCATGACTCATGTTGCCGGCACAATGAGCACACGTGATGTTTGTATGCAGGGCTGCACAGTTATATATGCCACCCTGGCAGCTCTTCCTGAAATGAATGAAAAGATATCTGTGGTGTTGCAAATGGGGCCTGTGGCATTTCTGGAGTTTATGAGAGCACCTTTCTTGAAAGCGTATGGGGAAGCGCGCAATGATCTGGTGAGACCGGCTTCGGGTGGTTTTGCTGGTTGTTGCTCACCAAAATAGCGTACTCTGGCAAGCAACAGGTTCAAAAGCTAAGGATATACAAGTAGGGCAGGCCTGCAATTGCAACTGCGCTTGCTGTGGAAGGTAGCATAGAGGGAATCGACCAGTATGCCTGACTGCTGATCGCTGGTTGTGATGTTTTGCAGTTCTTCCGCAACGCCGCGCTCGGTGAGTTCCTCTGGTACAGGTTGATGGCCCCGTACGTCGGCACCTGCCGGGACTTCCAGTGGTCGGAACTGTGCGCGACCTCACTCAACTACATATTTTACGGGCCGAGCAAATTCATCACACCAGACGACTTCCAGGTGATCTTGCAAACCTGGCCGGCGTCGGTCTCGACACGGAACATGGCACACTGGGCGCAGATGCTGACGGACGGCCAGCTTCGCTTGCACCGGTGGGACTTCGGAACGAACTGTACCGACCGTACCTGGTTCTACGAGACATGCAATCAGCAGGCATACGGATCGCTGCTACCGCCGGAGTACGACCTGTCACGGATCACTGTGCCTCAGGTCATGATGAAAGGCGAGCTGGACATCATGGCAACGCCGGAGGATATTGAGGAGCAAATGCGACGCTTGACAAACGCCAAAATCATCGAGTTCGTGTACCCAGACTACAGTCACATGGACTTTGTGTGGGATAGGAATGCCAGACATGCAGCAGATCTAGCGGAGATGACTTTCAGGTTCTCTGCAGGCACAATCTGATATGCATTCTGCCAATTCTCAAGCGGTCTTTCTTTCTTGTACTTGAAGTTCTCACCGCAACCAGTCCTTGTGTGATTCATTTTGTTAAGTATCTCTTCTGCAATTGCTTCTTTGGTCACTGCGATACATTGAAGCACTGCATTTTGATGTATGCGGGCCTGGCAAAGCATTGCCTGCTACAGCAGTCTTAAACGTGATTATTGCAACTGTGCCTGCAACTCTACATGCCATGCATTGCATGTCCGGCTGTTGTGATCAGAGCCCCTGCAGGGCTGTATGCTGATGTGTACAGTGCTGCTTGTGCTTAATCTGTCTTCGTTATGCAGTGTGTGTTAATCAACACACAGTGCTGCATAAGCCTCATCACTGACAGCGTCTTCAGGGCTAAGTGCTCAACATGTGTGTCAGCCCAGCAGCAGCAGACAGACATGATACAGGCACGAGCCAAATCACTCTTTCCTTCCACAGGGTTGCAGGGGTTCAGACAGTTGGTATCAAGCAACCAGTCACTGTGCTGTGCCATGATGGTCGTGTTATATGAAACTATCTGTCTGAACAAGTTTCTGTGAAGTCCAGAATCGCAGTGCATCGCAGCGAAATACCCATCATGGCACACCGATGCCACAGAAGTATTGTGATGAAATAGTACTTATGTTCACACATCAATTACACCGGCAGTCTGTGATGTTATTGTGCAAGAAAACAACAGCACCGTGACGATTGTGGGCTGGCCAACCTGAAGCAACCTATTCTGGCTCCGACACATACAACACTGGTGCTGTTCACTGAGTCAAGGCCCTGTCTACATAAGCAAAGGAGCAATTGATATGCTGCGATCAGCAAAGCTTCAAGCCATCGCACTCAGTGCGGCGCACACATGTATACATGTACGTGCTGACAATGGGACAGACCATCGGGTGCTTAGCTCTGACTGACACTCCACAGCACCAGGACTGCCAGCCCTGGCAACCGTTGACTTGGTAAGCTTGCCTGCTTACAACACCCCACAGTCAGCTATGGTGACATCAACCTTTGGTACGCCATTGGGTGATGCTGCTTCCGTGTCTGCAGGCAGCAGCATGGTTAAAAGCAGCAGCAGTGGGTTGAATTCTGGAGGTTTTGGAGTCACTTGCAGCATTGTGCTTCTGCAGCTGTTGTCTTTGTCACAGCACATAGTAGGGTGCTTGCATAGATCTTTTATTGTTGCTACCAAGTTCTGCATCATGCATGCCTACCTATCCTTTGTATGATCTCCAAACCCTCCACTACTCTCCCGAACACGACGTGTTTGCCTGCAAGCCAGAGCAGCAACACCACAGCAACCTGATGTTGTGCACTAAGAGCCCACCCTGCAAGTGCACCAATTGCAAGCTAGACTCTTCATCATAACCATTCAGCTAGCAGCCGGTTGATTCAATGTTAAACCTCCTCTTTAGGTGACACGCTGCAGCAATGTCAGGTCGATGCTCTGCATCACATGTGTTGGCCTGCTGTCCTTCAGAGCAGACCCAAGAGCCTCACAAAGCAGTGCCTGGCAGAGACCCCGTCATCCTCACCGTCACATTGTGGTGCAGCTGCCAGTGTGAAGAAGAACTGGCTGCTATTGCTGTTCTTCCCGCTGTTGGCCATGCTGAGGATCCCTACTGCATCATGCTTCAGCTTAAGCCCCGGCTTTTCATCATTGAACTTCCCGTTGTAGATACTGTCACCTCCCGAACCGTCACCTGTAGACAAGATGATCGGCAGGAACAGAAAACGCTTTCAGTGCAGTATAGAATAGCACCCACCTGCGTTTGTCACAGGCCCAATCTAGGGTCGTTCGTCATGAATCCAAGGGGTTCCTTTCAATCAGCTGTGCCTGCCTTTTTGGCTTTCACAGAAGCTGCAAAAGGCGGTTTCACCTCATATTGGATGCTGCGATCAATCTGCATGTGCTGTATGTCACCCTGCAGCATGTGATCATGAGTCCACCCATCAACCGCTGTAGCAGTCTGACACCACACTCCCTGCAGCTGTCAACTGCCCTTGTTGAGCTACACATGGTGACACAACAGAGTTGACTCTTGCAAAGTGACACACCTCTGACTATGTCACCTCCTTGGCAGCAGAAGCCTGACTCTATTCGATGAAACTTGGTGCCCTGTGATGAATGATCAGCAATTGGAGTGAGGCAGCTGTATGCCAGGCCTTGAATGTGCCATTGCCAGGCGCCAGTACAGAATGATTCAGCCGGGCGTCCTGATATTGTTACGATGGCTCAAGTAATAGAACATCATATGCTGTACAAGCAAAAGATCATAGTGAAGAGAACTCTGCACTGCAGACTCTGCAGCATTGGGTTTATGCACAGCTACTGTACTATGAACCCCACTGCGCCAGCCTGTTCAGCTGTGTGGAGCTGTATGTGCTGTGGCAGAAAGGACCACGAAGAGCGCTGTTGCTTGAGATGCGCTTGCCAGAAAGACACCAACCTTATAGTGCAATGGCTTCTTGCTGGACTTCCCCAGGCCCTTCTCTCCTGTGCAGAGGCATCTGAAGTTCTCCACTGTTTTTGGGACCTCTTTCTCAAAAAGCTCTGCTACAATACGCCCGGCTCTGAGGGCCGGAGGCTGCTGCGTGCTCATAGGTCCTACAAACAGCACATGCACGCAGTTGCATCGTCTGGTCGTCACCAGGCTGATGAAAGGTACACTGTAGTTGGCATGCTAACAGCTGCCAAGTCAAGCATCGTTCAGACGCATATGCTTGGTGCTCAGGTGAGCTCCAAATTCCATAAAGGCGTGGCTGCAGGCTGACATTGTGACAGCTGCTGCAGCCATCAGAGCCTAACCACACACACTGCTGATGAAGCAGACTGCTGGCCAGTGCAGCTCTGTGAATGCACTGGAGATGATGTGATCACCTTTGCTGCTCCAGGTCGGGTCATTCGCATATGCTTCCTGCAACATTTGCTTGCCCTCTTCGTCTAGTTCTGCTATGTTTGCTGGCAGCCCATATTGCTGCCCACACTGCTGTACGAAAACGGTTGCCCGGTTGTACTCTGCCAACTTTTGTTCGTGTTTGGCTGCATCGCCAATATCTATATCTAAGAATACCTTCATGTCCAAAATCAGCAACAGGATCCTGATCAGAGTGCCGACTGCACTGCTGTGCTGAGTGTACGCGTTCAATGCTCTATACAAGGACTGGGCCCTGTCAGCTGCAGCTCGCAGAAGCAGTCCCTGCAGATGTTTGCTTTCAATTAAGCCTACCGTGGCATAATTTGCATGCTCTTGGATGTGCTAGCCCTCATGGCAGGGTATGCCTACGGCCAGTGACAAAGTGCTAGCACTCCACGTGGTCATCGCCCAGCAGGTTGGAGGTCCTCTCTCTGTATGAACGCCCTTCGGCACGTCATTGTCAAGCATTAGATCAGTTTTTCTCCAACTAACGTTCCAGTGGCGTGCTGCAGCCTCGGCACCAACACAAAGCGCTAGAATGTGGGTTCACTTCCCTGCGTTCATTACATAATAAAGCAACTGATCAAGCTGCTACCTATATATATGGTACAGGCCAATATATTGACGAAGAATGCTGTACCGCTGCACCATAGCTGCGCTGTTGCTGCACAAGTGTTACATGATATGCAG
>LWCB01007691.1:0-12877 GCA_001630525.1 Coelastrella sp. M60 | reverse complement strand
CAGCAGTGCTTACACTGGCTGAAAACCTTTTCTGTGGCAACTTGTGCTGAACTTTGCAGCTGCACCGATTTTTTTTGCAGATCAAGCGGCTTTCAGAGCACACCAGCATTGTCAACAGCTGTTGCCCGCTGCAACGAGGCCCTCAGCTCTTTGTATCTGGGGGCGATGACAGCAAAATCAAGGTGTGCACAGTGGCAGCTTGCTTCAAAGCAGTCGCAGCGAGACTGTCTCAACTGCAGGGGCAGTCAGAAGCCGGTTGCAGTTTGGCACTCAGGTCCTGGGTGTCCCTGTCAAAACTCTTCTCTCCAGCTCTGTGAGCCGCCTAATACAGTAGCAGTGAGAATTGTGGCACTTTGCTGATGATCGTGACCTGTTCAAGCTTCAGATTCTGTTTGAAGGCACAGCTTTGATGGTGGCTGGCTGTGGTATGCCGCCTGTGTGTGCATGGGTTGAATACAATGAAAGGTTTTACTTGTGCACACTGCTGCAGGTGTGGGACATTCGGTCCAAGCGGTCAGTGCAGACGCTGGAAGCTTCAGCGCCTGTCTGTTCAGTAGCATTCTCAGCGGCCGGTGACCAAGTGTACAGCGGCGGACTGGACAATGACATATCCGTATGGGAACTGCGCAAGGAAACCGTGGGCTTCAAGCTGCAGGGCCATAGTAATACAGTAACAGGCATGAAGGTCAGCCCTGAGGGCAACCACCTGCTCACCAACTCAATGGACAATACGTTGCGGATCTGGGATATGCGGCCATTTGCACCAGCAAACAGGTATGGTCCCAGCTTTTGCACCTCATGCTTCTGTCTGCCATTGTGTTGTGCATTGGTGTGCAGAAACTGTTGTAATGCTTGCTTGTATGTGGCCGGTTATGCCAGGGCTCGAGGTATTTGCCTACAATTCTAGGGCTTGCAGTCCTTACATATCGGTAAGGTGGTGGGCACCGGGTAAGGGTACCACCTTAACCAGCGAAGCCTGATTCGGCCTAGTGATCTGATATAAGGACTCTCTTGATATGTTGCAACTCAGTCAGTGCTGCTTGGTATTGCATGCCCCATTGCCCCCTTGCGGCACCAAGTATGTGTATGTGTTGCGATTCAACCCTGAACCACCATGGCTACCTGGATGTAGGTGTGAGAAGGTGTTGACGGGACACACCCACAGCTTTGAGCAGAATCTGCTGCGTTGTGATTGGTCCTCGGATGGCAGCAGGGTCACAGCAGGGAGTGCAGACCGGGTAGTTTACGTTTGGGATGTAGGTGAGTGTGTTCAGGGCCAGCAACAGGGCACTCTTGTGGCTGCACTGACCCCAGTCTTTGCCAAGCAGGCGTTCCTGCATCACTGCTGTGTTGCACTGTTCCGAACCATCGCTGGTGACTTCCATTGTGCTTCTCGCGCTCAACTTACACATCGTGCGCCTTGCTGATGTGTGGTGGTGTCATGAGAAAGAGCCGCTGGTCAACTCCGGCTGTGCTGGGGCCGCAAGCTGTGGTGCCTGTTGCTGGTGCTTTAGTGACTGTGCACTCATAATGTGAGCTGTGAGTTGAAGCATCATACAATATCTGCAGAGTGTGACCTGTATATGTCCTATTTGTTTGCAGACACACGAGAGGTGCTGTATGCACTCCCTGGGCACAAAGGCAGTGTCAATGAGGTGGTGTTTCATCCGAAAGAGCCCATCATCGGATCATGCAGCAATGATCGGAGCATTTTTCTTGGAGAGTTGGCTAGTATGTAGATGGCAAAGTGCAATGAGAAGAGCTTATGGTGGTTCACTGTCAGTATGGAGGTTTCGAAGTGTGTTGGTGTCAGAGCGCCATTGACACCAGTTCGTAACAATTCAACCACACTGCTGCACGTGACCTTCTTTTCAGTGGATCACCTTGTTGTTTGGATGCTTGGACAGGCAGTGGAACCTACAAGCTGCAACAAAGAAGTGAGGCTCATCAAACTTCCCACAGCACACGGTTCCGAAACATTCCGCGTGCATCACAGATCTGCAACTCGGTATGGCTACATTGAAGACTACACACGTTAGTGTTCGTATATGCAAGGAGCCTTGTTTTCAAGTGCCCCGCCCATGTGTGAGCAGGCAGCATCGCCTGGTAGCAACGAAGTCTTCGTTGACGGACAAGCTGAAGCAGGCCATGGACTTTGGCAAGAACAACCGTATAGCTGTGATCAACAAAATGTACTATGGGGATGGCGGCACGCCAAGCAAACAGGTACACCAGCACTGTCACGACAGTACAGCAAGGAGACGCTTTGGAGCCCTGGTGCACTGCATTGCACTTTCTTGACAATTGCTCGCCCTCCATCTGATAGCTGATGACTGTGCACGAAGCTGCTCTGCAACTACTCAGCTCAAAGGCATAGGAGTAACAGCATCATACCAGCATCAGTGCATAGTGGATTGTTGGTCGCCTACGTGTACCACGCCGACATATTGCAGATCCTCCAAGACGTACTGTCTTCCGACTTCCAGATGGGAGAAGAGGGCTACAGTCGCAAGTTCACTAAGGATGGTGAGTGGCTTCCAGCATAAAGGTATGCAGGGTAGTGGGAAGTTGGCACTCAGCAATTGTCTTGCAAGACAGGAACCATTTCAAGCTTTCTCTCCGAGGTACCTCATCAGTTCAACTAAATATACGTATGTATTCACAACAAGCAGCACAGCATTTGCTTGGTCCTGCCAGAGAGATGTGACCTTCAGGGTCTCTGGCAGCGGCAGGAGGCTCAACCTGCCAAAGCAACACAACAACAGGCGATGTATGATTTTGAACTGCTGTTGCATCTGCAGACTACATCAGAATGGTGTGTGACGTAACTTTACCGGCTATACCAGACTTCAAGTGGGGGCACGCTACCAGTGGTGATGTTGATGCGGATGGTTGGTGCATTGTAACGGTGCAGGTAAGAGCAGCCACCACTTCATCTGCGCCCCCTGGCTAGCGCACAACCATACTGGCAGGCTGAATTACCTTAGGTACATGGATTTTGACAATGGATGGTTTGGGAGGCCTCCACTTGCGTTAAGCCCTCGCACTCATGTGCACTGCAATTGGGTTGTCCTGTCAGCTGACTTGGGGAGGCCACACCGGCTCAATTATGCTTCCTTTGGTACTGATGCAGGCATCAGGTCATCACACTGGAGGTCCCCTGTTGATGCCTGGTCTTGAGCCATTGCCTTCCTCAGGCAAACACTTCTGTCTGGCAGAGGAGATCCAGAAGGTCAAGGTTCAGGGAAACAGAGTGGTAGCAGTAGAGGTGAGTGATTGACATGCAAGAGTTTGAGAGGTCTAGCAAGTGATATTGCATATGCAAAACTCATCACTGGCAAGGCACCATGTAGTAGTAGCAGTCCGGCTCATGTGCTGCATATGCCAGTGGAAGTCTGCAGAACATGGGAGGTCTCAACAATGTCAGTCCTGCATGCTCCTGACTGACTGGCTGGCTGCTGTTGCAGGTGCTCCCGCAGAAGGGAGCTGGGCCCAGAGCTTTGTACCAGGCCCTGGGTGGCCGTCTGCCTACACAACAACCTGTAGCAGCTCCCCCTGTGCCTTGAATGGTAACATGTGTTTTTGTTGAGGCTTGAATCATGTCGTTGAAGGCTGAGAAAGGGGGCAGTACTTCAGATGTCTATGTCAGGTTGTTAAAGGCCTATCAATGTCGCTTGGTGAGCCAGGACTCAACTGCCAACCTGTGCTGTGCGCTCGTGCCTGTGATGGTGTCACCTTCCGAGCAGCAAGTCATTCAGATCATGGTCTCAAGCAATCAAAAGTAGCAGGAGCAGTAGAAGTTGTATTGTTTCTGGTCTGCATCTGCATATGTGCGTCCCAGTAATGGTTTTCTGTGCAGGCGTGACTAGTTGAACAACACTGCGGCTTGGTATGTTGGCTAAGCCTGTCAAAGTGCTTAGAGCAGCACAGACAGACACAGCGAGAAGCATATGCCATGGGGAGTTGAATATTATCAGAGTTGGCACTGTTGGCATGTTCAATATGTCCACCTTTGCCATTGTCAGGGTGTGTTCATATCGTTGTGTACATTGCATCATGGTATGCTGCTTTTTAGAGTTTTTGCAGTGATGGGCTTGTTAGGGATAGGCTGCGCAGCATTTTTGTCGCCATACAGCGGGAAACTTGGGTATGAGAGAGAGTTGGCTGTGCAGAAAAGCGAATCATTCACTGTGAAGCATTGCGGCAATGTTGGCTGTTAATTGGGTATGGCACAACAACTACTGTCACAGAGGGAAAACAAAGGCGATGGTGTTGTACATATGACAGTGCTGAATCACATACTATGCAGTGCAAATTGTACAACAGGATTCAATGGGGATGTTTGTACGATATGTTGCTGGACAGATGAGCATACACGGTGTATGCGTTGTGGATATCATCTAAAGCTTCTTAAGGTTGCACTGTTCACCCATATACCATGTTGGTACTGCCAGTAGTGCAGATGCATCGCATCATTATCAGTCATGAGATACATCACTGTGCGGCAGGGCAGCTACTATGGCATGGCTTGGCCTTTATGATGGTATTGAGCAAAGTCTTGTCTGGCATCATAGTGTTGCAGATATTCGTGTTCATGGACCTGGATATATCAGCACATAACTGTATTTCTGCGGCCTTAGGCCTGATCATTCGGTCCATCTAACTGCATTAGCATGCCATATGCCATATGGCATGTGCAAGCAGCTCCTGACAGCGATGGCAATTGCAATGGCGAACATTAGTACGGTACTTACTCATTGCATCGGTTGCTATTGTCAGAGCTGCACTGTAAGCAATGGCGCAAGAAAGTCCTGAAGCAGCTCAAATGCAACATATATCCAGTCACTCACGGTGATCAGCAAGGTTCGTGCAGTTAGATTACCCCGGAATGGAGCCTAACGTCCAGTCAACCCAACCAGTTGGAGCTGTTCCAAAGCTGCCAACACTGTAAAAAAAGAAAGGAGGATTGAATTGTGAAGAGAGACTCAGTCTGTCAGCACTATAGTTGCCCTGTCATCCCTAAACCTTGCAGCCAGACCAGCCTTCACTGGGCTGCTCAGCCTCCCGGCGCTTTCTACTCCCATTGCTGCATTTCCACCTAGGCTAGGCAACCTGCTAAGGGGCTCATCACCCATTGCTGCTGCTGCATTAGCAGCACATGGTGACTTCTCAGCCCCTGTGTGTGCACCTCCTGCCGATACCCCAGTGCCAAGGCTTACATGTTTCAATGGGCTGCCGCTTCCTGCTGTGCAGAGTGCAACACGACAGCTGCTGCTGCTGCTTGGTTGGTGAGTATGCCACGGCAGCATTGCTTTGTACAAGATCCACTACCTCACGATGTTGTGTAGCTGCTCCTGCAATGCTAGTGATGACTCTGTTGCGCAACCACAACTGACTGACTGCAGATCTGCCTTTGCTGTCAGCAGTTGTTGTGGCCCTGGCAACCGAGGGGACAAGCCTGGGGATGAGCTTGTTGGGCCTTAGCCAGAGGAAGTCTGTAACAAACCTCAGAGTGCTAGGTGCTGTCACTGCTGTTGGCGTAACAAGAGTAGCTGCAGATGCAACCATTGCTGTGGCTGTGGCAGAAGAGCCCGGAAACACACTGGCATGTTTTTGCTGCCGCTGTTGCTGATTATTTGCACCTGTGGCTGGAGAGTTTGTATGATGTGCTCCTTCAGCTTCATCATCAACATAATCATTACACCAATTGTGGCCAGCTTCTACCCCACTAGCAATGTACTCTTCATGATTTTCTTCATCAAAATCACTTGTGATCGCCTCACTGCCATTATCTCGTGAGTCCAAGCTGCTTTCTGAGGACGCATGGTCACTCACATCACTGCCAATCACGTCACAGATACCTGCACCATGATGGTGTACGTCGTGCTGATTGTCGTGAGCATTGCCATCTAACAGCATCACAAGCCTGTTGTGGCTCCATCGTCTTGGCCTCCTGTGGCGTGATGCTATTGTTGCTGAAAGAGCTCCCAGTAGAGCCCGCATAAACCACGCGGCCAATGCTGCAACTGATACCAGTGCAGTGGCCATGGCTGCTGAGCTGATGTGGGTGGGCACATTCTGATGATGAGGTATTGCTGCTGGTGGTGCAGAGAATAAAGCCTTGGCTTCTGTTGGCCCTAACCTTGCAGTTGTTGTTGCTGCTGCTGTGTCTGAAATAGTCTGAGCATCACCCTCTTTGTCATATTCTGCAGTTGAAACAAAGCTTTCAACCTGGCTGGTATGAGTGACATTGATCGCTGCTGATGAGGAGGCTAGTCTTGATACTTGTTCAGTCACCATTGCTGTGCATCGGTCAACAGCAAAGGGCTGTGCCATAGCAGTTGCCCAGTGTGACACCCAAGGTGTTGTCAGACCCTGAGGAGCTGCAGCAGTTTGACCATCTGCTGCTGCTGCTATTCTTGCGGCTGGTTCACTGGGCGTGGTTTGCACAGAGGTCAGCTCAGGGGTTCGGTCACTGCTGGTCTGCAGGGTACTAACTTGGCCGGTTGCTTCTGTCTTGGTTGACCTGGACACCTTGACAGTCCCTGCCTCTGGTGTCGCTGCTGCTGCTGCTGCTCTCTTTTGAACTTTGTTCTTCTCTTCATCTCTATTGGCATGTTTCTCCTCAGATACCTTGAGCAATGCATCCCTGGACATCTGGCTCCTGGCATCCATGGCTCTCCTGATACGCTGCTGTATCATGGCTGTTAGGGCTTCACTCAGCAATTCAGCTTTTTCAGCGGCCTGATAAATTTCATTGGCTGCTTGTTGACTTGACAACACATCAGGTGGCTGTTCTCCAGCCGCTGTCATCATGCCACCTGCTGCTGTGTCAGCTATCGCCAATGTCCCCTGTGTTGAAACTGTAGTTGTGGTCGACATGTCAACTGCTTTGTCGACTGTTGTGATCATCTGGTCTGTGTTGCCTTGCACAGACGCCGTCTCCATTGCATAATTCATATATCCACCCAGGTTCTGCACTTCTGAAGTTGCATGGGCTACAGCAGTCTGGTGCAGAAGGCCCTCAACACCCTGATTGCCTGTGTTGAGTGCCGCATGTATCTGTGCTTTCAACCTTGAACTGACCATTTGCAACACAGCGTCACGGGCCTTCCGCTGCACTGCTTCTCGCAGGTCAGCAAGCTCAGCTGGTTTCAGGTCTGTTGATTGACTTTGTTTGCCTGCATAATCTGCTGTATTTTGCACTTTTGCTTCAACTTGAAGCTGAGCTGCAGCCATACCAGTGTATTCAAGGCCGGCAGCATCTTGGCCCACACCATCTGTGGTGAGAGCTTGATGAACAGCTTCTGAAGCCCATGCTGATGCATGCAGCCTCTGTGATGAAGCAGCTGTCTGAGCAGCTGTCTGAGCAGCTGCTGGTGGTACATCCATCTGGACCATGCTTTCTGTTCCTGCATCCAAAGCTGCTGCCCTCCTCAGCTCCTGTCCCACAGTCTTTGCTTGAGCTGCCATAGCTGCGACCATCCTGGTCCTCAGTCCTGCCATGATAGCTTGCTCGAGCTGAGCCCTGTTACCAACCATTTTCATATCGCCAAGTTGAGTTTCCTTTGCCCTTGCAGCTCTTGTTGTTGAGATGCCTAGACCTTCTGATATGTTTGCCTTTTTAGTTGGCTTGATGGGAAGGTCTGCAGCCAACCTGGCCAGATCTGTAACAGCCAGCGTTGCCTCATTGTCTTTCGTAGCATCTTGTGCTGTGGAGACGGCCGCCTCAGGACGCTGTGTCTGACTCTTGACCAGCATTGGTTGGATCACAGGCAATAGGGGGTCAGAATGGTTGGTGCTGGCTCCGATATTGAGATCAACTCCCAAAGCATGACGCAGCTGCACATTGGCAAGGTCGATGGTGCCGTGCTTGTAGCTGCAAGACCAAAAGAAATGCAGCCAGGACAGATATTCAACACAGACATGTCTACGCACACATGTCATGAGTTGTGGGCATGGTTGATCAGGAGCAGGCGCTGCTTTGTGTATTCTATGCAGCACAGAGACACAGCAATCACACATTGGCTCCTGGAGCCCAGCAGTGTAAGCCTGTATGATGTCCCTATCAGAAGTTTCGAGGCAGCTTGATCCAATAAGGTGCATGGTGACATGTGGTCTACATGTGGACATGTATGAGATACTTGAGCAGTCTCTTACCTCTGCCATGCCCTACTGCACGCTAGTACTGCCAGCAACAGCACCAATACCTTGAGCAGCACCCTGAGCACTCTGTTGACAGCAGCACTCACCATCCCCGAAGGGTCAGCTTTTGCCATAAGTATGGACTCAGCAGTCATAGCTGTTGCAGCAACTGTTGGCTGCTGCACTGTGCTGCTTGTGAGCTTGACAGCGGGAAATTCGTTGCTGCTGCTGCTTGACAACGCTGTTGATGCCGCATCAACATCTGCCTCTGCTGGTCTCAATGGCAGTTCTGGCTGCAGCCCTTCTCTTGTGACACGGTCACCTAGCACCAACATCCTGTCACCACCTTCATTTATTGCTGTTGCACTGCTCCATACTGTGCCTCTGCTGTCGCTCGTAACCATTCCATCTCTACAAGTGTATATACACTTGTACAATTTCTCAAGACTCTCATCAGCAAGGTCTCTGCTTGCTGCACCGTCACCTGCTTGATTAGATTCTATACTTCCCCATCCATTCAGGCTGGTAGCTACTTCAGACTCCCCATCTATGAAATGGTATGGCTCCGAGACATGACCTGTTGCATCTTCACTATATATGCTGCTGCCACCAGTGCAGCCCACTGCAGCTTTGATGGCATTTGCATCTGTGATGGAGCAGCTTTCTCCGGCTGTGGTGCTGTTGCTTGACATACCACCGTACAGCAGGTGCACTTGAGAATTGACCAAGCTAGACTGAGAGCCCTCATCGGTACTGCTGCCGTCAATACTGCTGTTCAGGGCCAATAGTTGAGGTGGCTGCGGTGCAAACAGTTCCCCTGCAGATTGAGTGGGATGGAGCACCACATCTCCCTCATCTCCTACCACAGGGGCCTGTTCAACAGCAATACGCCAGTCCCCTCGCGATCCACCCACTGGTCCAACTGCATTATCATCACTGAAAGTCTGCAGCATCACCACGTTGTACGGTGGCACCTGACACTGTGGCTGGTTGTCTGGTGGTTGCTGCTGAACATGCAGTTGCTGCTTGACACTATCAGGTGGCCCAAGCTGCTGTTCACAACCTCCATGAATCGTGTGCTGCACCAGGGCTCCGCTCTCAACCATACAGATTGGTGGCCAGGATTCAGTCTCATGTCGTGCTGTGATTGACTTTGACAACAAAGAGGTGACCATGGACTGGTCGCTGTCATCATGTTGAAGTCCCTCTGATGCCGTGTGAACCTGGTTGCAGATAGCACTGTCGGCCAGTGCTTGAGCAACCACAGACCTCACAGCTGCTGCTGCAACATCATGACAGATCTGCCGCCTGGATGCTGCTTCTGCTGCTGCTTGCTCTGCCAGTGATTGAGCAACCACAGACCTCACAGCTGCTGCTGCGACACCTTGACAGATCTGCCGCCTGGATGCTGCTTCTGCTGCTGCTTGCTCTGTCAGTGATTGAGCAACCACAGACCTCACAGCTGCTGCTGCAACATCATGACAGATCTGCCGCCTGGATGCTGCTTCTGCTGCTGCTTGCTCTGTTGGTTGAAACAGAGCTGATGTTGTAAACCTGCATTGACCAGACCAGCTGCCCCCTACCCTGGATGTTGAGTGACAGTTGTTAGCAACATCAGGGTCCCGATCAGAATCATCAATAGTCATCCAGGCCTCAGTCAACTCCCAAGCAGTCAGTGGGCTTTCCTCAGGCTCAATGGCAGTTACTCGCCGTCCACCAGTTTGGTGCTGCACATTGTATGTTACTGGGCTGCAGTCCTGGCCCTCAGTTACTACAATTATGCTGTCCGGTGGCTCTATAAAAGAAGTTTTCCCCACATGAAACGTAGTCCTATGCAGCTGACTTGAGCAAGATGCAGGAGGGTGTCTCTGATTGAGCTGCTGTTGCTGCTTGTCCTGTTCAGCCACACATCTTGACTGCACGGCAATGCTTTGCTGTGGCTGCTGGGATAAGCAACCATCCAGTGTAGATTGGTCTTGTTGGAGCTGTCCCCAGGTAGGTTGTAATGGAGCAATCACCTGCACATTGTTTGCTGCACAGCTTACTTGACGCTGCTGTGGATGCTGCTCAAGGCGGCCTACGGCAGCCACATTCCTCTTGCAATCATGAGCAGACACGCTGCTCTGGCCATCAATAACAACAAGCAAGGTGTCTGCTTCACAGCTTGTTGCAGCAGAACCGGTGGGGTTCACAAACAACTTCAAGTTGTTGTGCCTCTGCGAGTTGCATGCATCATAGACTGCCTGCCAGGTGTTAATAGACAACTGGTTGCCAAGAGTCCCTTGGTAACTTGGTTGCTGTGGTGCTGAAGACAGTCTGAGATGTGGCTTCAGCTGGTCCAACCCCTGCTGCAACTGCTCATGATGTTTGTTGTCCCTGTTGTCAGAATGTGTTTCAGCGGATGATGCCATACCCTGGGAGTGCTGGTTGACAGCATCTTGTTGTGGGCAAACTGCAGACATATAAGCTCTTGGTAATAGAAATGAGGAACTGATGCCAAGTGATTCTTCACTTGCTAGCTGCAAGGGGCATAGCCTATCTGGCTGAGGTTGATCGTTCATTTCTGCAGTGGTGGCTTCATGCCTCACATCAAGCTGACTAGAGCACTGCACCACAATTGCAGCGTCAAGCTGCAATGTTTGTTGCTGAACGTTATTGCATTGATGCTGATGCTGCTGAACAGGACTTGATCTTGACTGTAGCTTTTGGTGGCATACATCTTGGCAGAGTTGCTGTTGCGACGGCGGCACCTGGCAAGTATAAGAGGCAGCAGCTGCAGATGGAGCAGCTTGACAAGTCTGCTGCTGCTGCTGCAACTGCAGCAATGATGCAGCAGTGTGGTGGCATCCATCTTCCTGGTCTGCCTGATGCAGCTGATGCCTTGTTGATGCCTCTAAGGACAAGGCCGATCCGGATGACTCTGCCGACTGAATTGCCCAGCAAGCATCTAAGTCGAACATGTGCTGCTGCTCCACAAGCTGTTGATGCAGACACTCCAACTGCTGTACGTGCTGCAGTGGCTCAAGTACTGCCTCAGTGTCATCAGACACAGTCTGCTCCATCGATGTTAACTGGTTCCATTCCAGATTTGAAGATACTTCTAGCTTGCTGTTTGGTGAAGTTACACTTGATGCCACTGTGGCTGCTCGAGCCTCCCGAGGTGTCATTAGCCTCTCATACTCAGGCTGAGTATTCTGCAACAGATGTATACTCTCAGAAGCATGTAGCTGCTTGACATCTTCTAGTGCTGCAATGGGCAGGACCAGTGAGGACTGCTGCAGATGACCTTGCTGCATTGTGGCCTGTTCTACAACATCATAGCACACTTCTCTGTCTCTTTGCCTTGTATGCAGTCTGGGGCATACTGTTGCCGCCGTGAAGGTTGATGCCATTGCAGCTGAATCTGCGGCCTGAGGCCAGCAGCCAGAATTATTTTGCAGAGGATCGTTGCCTAAGGAGTCTGGCACACTGGAACTTTCAGCTGGCAGAGCTGTATGATCTGCAAACAGCGCAGCACCAGGAAATGTTGAAGCAGAGAGGTGCCCTTGTGCCACTTCACCTGCAGCAACAAGTACTCCAGCTATGGTTGCTGTAGCTGCAGTTGCGTCGTCCACAGGTGGGTGCTGACAGCTGTTTGCAGCGGTGTGTACATGCTGCTGGTCTTCCTCTTGCCGCCACACTTGCTCATGCTCTGGTATGGTGCAATCAGGAGCATTGCCTGCCGCCGCATGCACTGAAGGTGCAGGGACGCCTTCATCAAGGTCCTCACCAGCTTGTGCATGATGTGAAGACAAAGCGCTTGTGTGTGCAGCAGCTGTGCTTGGACTCCAGGTGGCTGTGGGACTGTTGCTATTAGATTGGATGGACTCCCAGTTCATGTTGCAAGCACTTGCAGCTGGTGGTGGTTGCCCATACACTGTGTGACCTGCAGGGTCGCTCCAGGTCTGCACACTGCTGGAACCATCATTGCTATGCCTGTGGACCTGGTGCAGGGATTCAACACCTTTCTGACTGCACTCACTCAACTCAGAAACGCTACTCTTGCTGCTGAGTGCTTCGCTGCTGCTGTCAACAGTAATGGCACCTGCAGGCTCTTCCATAGAAGCAGAATGATCCAGCTGTACTTGAAGCTGCACTTGATGCTGTACATATGGGGCTGCTGTTGCCTTGGTGTCTGACGTGTGCACGCTGCATCCAGCTGCTGCAAGCTGTTCTTGTGGGGCAGCGAATGCTCTATAAAGTGGGCCATGATCCCTGAAGCACACTGACAGACTGCCATCTTCAGCCACACAGGCAGTGGGATCAATGCTGTTCGTGGTTTTGAACATTTGTTGTCCTGCTTCTGCTGCTGCAGCAGCTGATGCATTACTGCCTGCACTTGACATGTCAGTATTGAGGTTGTACTTGACCACAGTCTGTGGTGATGCTGTTGTTTCCAGTGCTGATGGGATCAGTCCATCAGCTTCTGCTTTCATTTTATCTCTTTTCTTGCCAAGTGGGTTATTGTAGGCACCAATATGCGCCACAAGCTGTTTGTTGCTTGACTCGTTCCTGCCAAACAGATCAACAGCGAGAAGGTTTGCATTGGGACTCAGTAGCTCACGGTGAGAAAGCTGGTATCCTAAAACAGTCAGGTGAGCAGAAGTTTGCAAGGTGCTGGTACGCATACCATTCACCAAGGCACGACTGGCATCTTACTGCTGACACGTACAGATATGCTGGTACGTCAACA
>LWCB01007688.1:0-14120 GCA_001630525.1 Coelastrella sp. M60 | reverse complement strand
AGTTCTTGAGGTTGAACCCAGCAGGCCTGCTTGAATGGCTATAAACGATTGAAAAGTTCGGCTGTCGCTCCAACTGACCATACGTGAGAGCAAAATGCTCAATCCATCCTGCAGGTTCAATCCCTTCCCACTGCTTTGCTCAGCCTGGCACCGTGAGTTGCGTCCAGTAGCCTGGGCATTAAACGGGCTGCAGAGTCAAAGCATTTACCATGAAGAAACCAAGGGCATAACCGTTGGTGACACATCATGTAGACACTGTTGAGATGGATACACTCAACTTGAACGGCTTGAAGCCGTTGGTTATGTGCATGTGATGGTCACTCTTCCATATTATCAGCAGTTCAGCTGCACGCTCCGCGGCTGGCACCTGTGGATGCTTTTCATGTCGAAAAAAGGAGCCACTGGAAGTGTGTGGTGTTACCACAACGCCGTATTGTAACAGTACCACCACAACCGTTGTGGCCTGTGCCACCGAGTGCCACCGTGGACGGTGCAGGAGTGCTGTTCAACATTGAAGTTCAATTGGCAAGAACGGTTGCCCACAGCCGCTGTCAGTGACAGAGTATGACAGTAACTTACTGAACCGCACAGTACTGTGAGGTCCAATTTGGCAATCTGGCCATTTGCAGGCTGTGCAGGGTCTTGCAGGGCCCCAGCAAGCATTAGAGTCATAGAATATAGTGTCTAGCACCAGGGAGAGTCACTGGACAATTGGTTACTCAACATATTACATTTGAAGCATGCCCGCAGCTCCCCTGTCCATCAATCTGTTCATGATCAACTCAGAAGACCAGCTGTCAAGCTTGCGACTGAAACACACCGACACTGATCTGATACTATCAAGTTGTCATATTGACAAACATTACGTCACACGCGTTTCACTGAATTATGTGGAACTGGACTCCACATAACAAGGCCTAAAGCCAGCAACTGTGTGCATGAAGAAGACATTCTGACCAATCAATAGTGCGCCAGTGGTAATAGACTGACCATGGACATTCAAGCAATGCATGTGACATTTCAAATGTTTCAATCAATCAAAGCACTATCTTGACTGCGTATGCCCACCAGATTGCTGCATGACGGGTAAGAAATAATGCAGCAGGTCACCTTCCACTTGAATGCAGCCACTGAGGCTGCATGCCAGTGGCAGGTGGCCTGCTGCATCATATCTTACCTGTCACACATGATGTTGTATGCACATGATATATCATGGCCCAGGGAGGAGAAACAAGTCGTCTGTGCTTCAGCTGGTTTTGATCTGGTACAGCTGCCGCTTGAACGACAACAGAATCAGAGCCACGTGCTTGCAGGCTGACGTCCTGCAAGCCTGTTCCTATTGCACTGCTTAACTTGCCTTTGAAAGGTCTCCTCCGATAACTGCATCTTTTACCAGATGAAGGCTGATCTCTGACAACATCACGCCGCATTGCCGTACTACTGTCCAAGCAGGAGATCTGTGATGTTGATCCGGCTGAGCATAGACTGCGATGGATAGGTACCTCCACAACAGAGAAAGCACTTCCATATTCAGCTGTGCAGCACAGGTGCTGGAGTCCCAGCTGTTGAACGCTGTGCTGATGAAGGTTGTTGCACCAGCTATGGGGTGTGCTTGTGATGCAGCCACGTACATTCTGTACCTCAACAACTGATTCAAGCCAGTGCCAATGGACAGACAAAGACCTGGGTCACGGATGGTGCAGCGACAAAGGCACAGCCTTTCATCAAGAACTGCACTGGTGCACCCCCAGTGACTGGGGACACCAAGCGGCAATGCAGTGTCCTTGTACGAGATACCATAGAGGTACAAGGTGCCAGAAATGTAGCTGGGATCTCTGCATACCACTTTCCTGAAAGCTGATCACACCATGGCCTCTGCAAGTACCATGCTTGGGAGAACAGGCAAGCGACTCCACACAGGTATTGCTCTTAACCGTTGGTAGCACCTGCCCTGCAGCTCACCTCTGAATGTTGCAGAGCTCTGGAGTTGCTCCGTATGGAAGATGACACACTGCTGGAACAGTACTGCTAGCCAGTAGCAAACAGTGCAGGACAGTGTGCTGTTCCAGTACCACAGTCTACTTGCTTGGGGCTGGATTCTGATATTTCCCCATAAAACATACTTCTTGGATCACGGGGTGCTTCACCACCGCAGATACTGGCACTGCTCCGCGATGGTGAAGCACCACTGCTGCCAGGAGGGCATCATTTGCGTTCTGAAGCTTCAATGTGCTCTTGGCCAGGGGTCACTGAAGAAGAATTGCAAGGAGGCGGTGCTTGCAGGATTTGGCAAGCTCCATGCTGTCCTTGCTGATACAGAGAAGATCCTGCGGCAAGAGGGCAAACAATCATGGCCTGGTAACTGCTGGCCAAGAGAGCACTGACAGGCTATATGCGCTGTGCTGTTGAGTATGAACAAAGAACATGTCTGATGAAACAACAACACAGACACAAACACAAACATTGCTGGAATATTTGCCTATGTGCAATGTACGCGCAATTCAGATACATGTATAGTGATAAACCTGGATCAGTTGCAATTGTCGTCAAAACTTGAGGCATCCACTGGCAGCTTGCATGCGATGGCCCCTGCTGAATCTGCTATTGCTGTTGAATAGGCGTGAAGGACGACATGCCGTGCTGTACGCAGTCACCCAAGCGTCACACCCATAGACGAGGTGATCAAGTCGTGTACTTGTGCTTGCGCGGCGTGCAACATCATAGCTCAGATGTGCTGCCGGGGTGCACAAGGGAGTCCAGCAGGGCCATGCACACAAGGTGGAGAGGCCACAAGCTCAGCCCTTTTACTAGAACCATCATCTCCAGGACAAAATAATGTGCAGTACCGCAGGAAAAACGACCATACACCCCCAGGACTCCACCTGTGGGTTGACAGCTCCTGTAGCACCAGCACCACCTGTGCCAGAAGAGCCCAAGCGCTCACGAACACAGTGAGCCGGACTCCGGCTTGTGTCTTGGACTTCGGTTATTGTAATTTTGTATCATGAATCCAGTCTCGCATACTGACTGGATCCTGACAATTCGCAGCTTTGTTGAGCACTGAGTGTTCACTAACTAGTGTCACATACCCTTGTGTTGCGGTTCATAGATTATTGTTGTACTTTGATGGTGTTGTATCTCAGATAAATGAGCAATGATGCAAGATCACATCGGCAATTTCGCCTCAGTTGCTTGTATTCGGGTCTCTTGCAGGTGCGCCGATGTATTGATGGTGCATGTTACTTTGTCTTACAGCATTATCATTCTAGTCATACTAGTGGTGAGAAAACGTGCCCTTCCGCCACCCGTAACCCGTCCTCTCGGTACCGTGTACTGTACTTCCCTCAGTGCAAGTCCCGCACCTGCAATCAAGCCAGTTGGCGTCTAGACAAGTAGAGCATGTTGGCACTCAAAAGAAGTCTTGAGCCCGATGGCTTCCTAAACTTACAGGTATTGCAATGAGTGAGCATTCCCAGCAAGAAACGGCACGTTCCGTCACACCTTCTCGAACTTGTCCATACATTACAAGCTCAGGAGTAGAATTGCTTATTCTGATCAGAGACACTGAGCTCTTGCAGAAGCTCACAGGAGGCAATTGGAGCCGTTTCTGTAAGCAGTTTGAGCATGTACTTTCTCTGGCAGGCAAAGAGGATGCACTAATAGATGAAAACAGTACACACTCAAAGCAGGTGAAGAATTTGCTTTACCTATTTGTCGATTGTTATTACAGCGCTGTGGTAGACGAGGCAGCCACAGCCAGGGAGGCCTGGGACAAACTGAGCAAGATATGTGCTCCCCTGGCAGACATAGAAGCTCAGCGGTTGTTTGGTGAGATATTCAGTTTCCGAATGGGTTCTCATGAAACGGTAGCAGACTACTTTTCCAGGTTCAAGCAGTTATGTTCAGATTACCAGGCAGCAGGTGGCAGCAGTGAGGATCTGAAAGGTGAGATGCAGCGCCGCATCATCATCCATGGTATGCAACATAGATCAGAGTTTGAGACCACCCTAGAGATCGTGATGCAGTCGATGCAGCCAGATGAGATTACACTTGAGGTCCTGCAGCAACGTCTTGAACAAGCAGAGATCTACATCTCTGAATTCAGATCAGCTGATCATCATCGTGATGATCGTGCCCACCACCATGGTACCAGAGCACCGAGACAGCATCAGCAGCCCAGTGGCCGGGGTAGATACCAGCAGAATCAGAAGCAGCCAGGTAGTGAAGTCCGCTGCTGCAACTGTGGTGGCAGACATCACACTGCTGCAGATTGTAAGCGCCCCAAGGGCTTCAGCCACTGGCCAAGGGAGCAGCAGCAGCGCTACATTCAGCAGCAGAAGAGGGACAGAAAAGACTGAAGGCAGGATTACAGGCATGCCATCAGTGATAGCTATCATGCCTATAGGCAGTATGAGTCTGGACGAAGCAGCAGCGCACATACCCAGGCTGGGCAGCAACGTTCCAGGGATGCTTGATGCTTGGTACTACAGAGTTCCCCAGCGGGGATGGGTGGTCAGTGGCAGATTGCCACAACATCTGTAAGCAGTTTGATTTGCCTAAAATTTCACACTGTGCGAAGAGGACAACCACCAGTGTCTGTTGACATGGATGGCCCATCCTGGCAGGACATCATTCACTGCCGGGCTGTGTGGAAAGTCCACAAGCAGAACTTTGAAGAAATGCAGAGAGTGCAGAGTTAGCAGCATTGTTTGAAACAATGCAAAACGAGTGCTCAGCAGAATTTCATAAGTGCCAAGTGGGTGCCAAGTTTATTTCAGTAATGCTCACGATGCTGTGATCACTTCAAGGATCCAAACCTAGGCTTGCAAGGTTCTCACAGACAGCAGGCATCAAATCCAGTTCATTGTACTACATGCACCAAGCACTAGTGCTCAGCTCAGTCTGTTACGGTACCACTGCAGTCGTCAGCCAACTACTAGTAGTTAGTAACTTCCCGTTCTTTTCACCAGTGTTTAGCTCTCTAGTGGCAGAGGAATCATGTCAAACTTGCAAGCCTGCCTGGGGACTTGACTGGAACTGTGCCAGTGTCACATGCCCGACACTGTCAAGCAGCCACTTGGTTCAATTTGGCTATGCACAATCGTTGCAACAGCATTGCCTATCTGAACAAGGCCCCATTATTTGAGATCATTTCAGGCCATTCACAAGATTTGAATGAACTGAAAAAATGCAAAACTCCTAAAGCACTGCTGCAGTCTGGTGAAGTCAGTGCTTCAACTGCAGCAAGACCAAGCTTACTTGTGGCGCGATATGAGCCACTGTGCAGCTACAACTTGAACATTTGGCAACAAGCAACCAAAGCTGAGTGCCATACTGATAGTAGTTAATTTCCCTCTCCACAGCAGGACTATCATACACTGTACCAAGAAGTCCGCTTGAGACATCAGGCATGACTCATGTTGGACTCACATCATTGCCTAAGGCAAACCCTATTTCAGATATCTGCCCAGGAGCTTGGGACACAACCTTGCCCCAGACAAGTATCTGTCACACCTGCCACAATGACCACAGCCCCCGCAGCGATCAGAAGGTATACTGTGGCATGCTGGTGCCAACTTGGACTCAGTTCCATTCCACAAATCCAATCTTCATAGGCATCTTTGCTTGTATGGACTTCAGGGCTGCCAGCGCTTCAGTTTTTGTGCACCTGTCCATCTCGAAAATGATCTGCCCTGGCCTGATTGGAGCTGCCCAGTAGTCCAAAGTGCCCTTTCCTTTGCCCATACGAACCTACATCACCAGCAACAGCACCAACAACAGTGTTACAGCATGACAAGATGGACTCTGTTCCAGCAGCATGTGCAGATAGAGCAGCACTTGTCTCACTCAGCCAGTAATCCTTCCCAAGAGCCTCGTGGCCACGCGGGTGTTGCTACCACTAATACTATATGAGGCACTGTAGATTGTTGCAATGTGCAGGAAGCAGCAGTCAGTGGGTACTCATAGCAGTTGGCATGCGCTGTCACACTACTATGAGGTCACTTGATCAAAAAGCAGCACGTAGACAGTACTGGCAGAGGTGTAACACAATCACTGTGTTGTATTCATTGGGTAAAAGATGAGCAACACCTTGAGTGACACATTTGACAGTATATACAGATGTTGCAGATGCAACAACAGCCTATAAGCACATTCACCTCTGCAGGCTTGCTGGTCACTGGAACATTCGGAGTCACCCGGATCCACAACATGGCTGTTTTCTTGATGGTCCTTCTCAATGTACGCCTGACAGCAGCAAAAGCCACGACATTCAGCAGGAGCAGCAGCGGTATGTAGTATATGTCACCCAGCAGCATATGAATCGGCCATGATTGTTGTCAACAGCACTTGATGCTATTGGGTGGCAACATCATTACAGATGGGTAAAGGATCAAGGTGCTGAATCTAAATGGTCATCCAATGCATCAATGTATGGAGGCTGTTTGAGTCACTGTAGGTCTGAAAGATGACACAATCAGCCCAAACCAGAAATACAAAGCCCAAGACTGCCGCTGCTATTGCTACTGCTGTCACAACTCACCTAGCTGCTTCTATGGTTCTTGCTGGCATCCTGCAATGCTCCATGGCCCTGATCCCATATAACCCAAAAGCTAGCTGCCGAGTATTAGGACATATGGTCTCGTTGAATCCTTGACTCTTATGAGCTTTGCGGTACTTTATGCGGCGAGGCATCAGCACAAAATGGCGAACACTGCCGATGTTTGACTGAAGGAAGGCTGTCGGCTGCTGCTGCTGTAAAATGTTGAGAACACCTAAGGCTGGGCGGCAGAGTGCTGCAGCGGAGGTCTGCTGCTGCTGCTGTTGATGGTACAAGGGTAGCTGCTGTTGTTGTGCGATTGAGAAGAAAGACCTGCTGCTGCTGATGTGTGAGAGCTGCTGGTGTGATATTGGAGGCTCCTGCGGGCAACATATATGTGATCATGCAACCAATTGAGAGCAGATCACGAGATCAGACCCTGGATTCGAATGCACTAGACATAGCTGCAGACAGCTGTCAATACGATGGTCGAACGAGTGGAAGTCCCACCACGTTTCCTGGACCTGGTCATACATGGTGTGCTGCTGCTGATCATCTGCTGCATAACGGGTAAGAGGTGCTGCGTGCCGACATGATTCACAGGCGGCCTGGGCATCTCGTTTGATAACTTCATGAAGCATAGGGTTCATTGCAAACAGCTGTGCCAGTAGCCGCATCCAACATCCACCGTGTCTGCAGGCTGTGCAGCTGTGACAGTGCTGAAGACGTATCTGTTGTTATAATGCGATCATCGTGCAATCCCACATACAACGCATTGCTTGCTATGTTGTTTGATACGATGGGGTTTGCTGTAACGTGCTTCGTAGAGCAAGCACACCTGCTGCTGCAGTCCTGCTCCAAACAGTCCTGTACCACATTTGCTGCAAGGCAGACATAGAGACAGCTTGTTATTGTACTACATTTTAAGGTTTTGCAGCGTGTTGTGAGCTCAGTGTAGAACGTGGTAAAGGTGCGTCACGACTCACCTACTGAGAGCCCTTTGCGGTTGTGCAGGTGCATTGCCCTCTACAGCTGCTGTCACAGCTGCGCATCCTGACCAGATGCTTGCTAGGCCTGCAAGCCATTGCCTCGGGTTTTGAGCGTTCAGGTGTAGAACGTGGTAAACAGCCAATCTTGACTGAAGGGTGTGCCAACCTTGAGATAACACTCTGCCGGCTTGTAAGGCCCTCATCATTTATTGATCTGTTGACAACCTATATCTATGACACTGCGGGACAATTACGTTTCCTTGCAGTTTGTATTGAGATGGCAAATCATACAGATAATATGCACTGCTTGTGGTTTGACAGCTGGCTATAGCTGCACGGTGCTGGCAGTACTTCACCAGTCTACTCTCGAAGAGAGTTGAGCCTGCAACCTCCAATGACTGCACGTCCATGTACATATATTCTAACTTAAGGGTCCAGGCACCACAGCAACAAGTACTGCTTGCTGAGTGCCAAGCGCTCATTGTCACCTGTTAGCAGCAAACTCGCAGGACTAACAAGTTCAGTTGATTTCACGTGTTGTAGGGCCAACTGGTTGGACATGTGCTTATTGCTTCCATAATTCTTAAATACAACACTATAAGAGCGCCTTTGCCTGTGTGCTGTTGTGTGATTGTGATGTTGTGCTGTGTCCATGCTGTACATTAGGCGCGAGCATCCGCATGATAGGCCTGCTTTCAATATCATCATCTGCTATCATTCGTAGTTTGTAATGGAGGATCACCTTACAGCAGATGAGCTTGAAGCTCTGGACCCTGCACCAGACATTCACTCCTTGTTTGCCTATTACAACGACTTGTACTTCAACGGCAAACTAGGGGCATGCAGCGTAGAATGGAGCACAAAGAGGATGACCATGTGAGTCTACTTGTGGCGGAATCAGGGCTGCCTGGGTTCTCGGCACTCAACTGCTTCTCTCTCCAGTAACCTGTTGCACCTGGCTCAGCAGTTGGTGCACCGCTGTCTCCTGGTAATCATGCAGGTGTGCCGGCATCTGTTGTTACTCTCGCACGAGTGGCTGTCGCATCAAACTGTCTGAGCCATTGTTGAAGTACAGGTGATAGCCCTCAGTGGCAGCTCAGTCCAGCTATGTGCTACATCAGCCCTTTGTGCATGCGTGGGTTAGCCTTGCAGCTTCCGTGTACCCATCCAGCGTCTGTGACTTCTCGCATAAGAGGGAGAGCAGCCGTTGCTAGTACTGTGATCTCAGATGTTGGAACCAGTACAGAAGCTGACAAGGCCATCCATGAGACAGTTGAGATATCCTTGACCATCACCGTTTGGGGAGATGAAAAGGCTGCAGTAAACTGTTTGAATATGAGAACTCAAAGTCTCATGTTGTCAAATTCTCCTCGGTTGCAGGCCTACTAGGGACTTGAAAGACACCCTCCTGCATGAGATGATACATGCTGAGCTGTTCCTTGATGGTGTCAGAAATGACGGAGACCATGGGCCAGTCTTCCAGTCTCGCATGAGGGCCATCAACAGCGCAACATGTGCAGACCACCAGGTACTATGATTTGTCGAGCAACCACTTGCTCTCAGACATTGCCAAATCGTCATCATAGGACCGGTGGTCTTGTTCACAACTTATAGAGTGTCTGCTGACTTGGGCCGCCTATCCTGCAGCATGCAACAAGTATGATGAGGTGTGTATGTCATGCAGAACATAGCACACCAGTTTGTTTTCCAGTCGTAGGTAAGACACGTCTTTCTGCTTTTCACCAGCCCTGCGTCAGCTGACCTCTGTCACTCGCTGCTGGCATCCTGCAGCGGCCTGCTGGTGGGTACCACATCACAGTCTACCATACCATGCACGATGAAGTCAACCTGTACCGGACTCATGTGTGGAACTGTGACAGATGTGGCAACACAGTCAAACGGTCCATGAACAGACCACCGCAGGAGGCAGATTGCAGGTGTGTTGGCACTGTTGCCTGTGCAGAGCCTTATCATCAATCAGAGTTGCTTAGTGATGTGGTTCGATCTTACAGACAGGCAAGCAGCGGCAAGTTGGAGTGTAAGCACTGTGGTGCTGTTGAGCACAGTAACTGTAGCGCCGACGCAATCACATGGATGCTGCAGATAGGGATCCAGTACCAAAGGAAAGTTAATTTGGCAGGCCCGGCCTCAGTAATAGTACCATCCTGAAGTATGTGCTGTCTGCTTGTGGAATTTTTTCCTGGATGTCATGAGTATCGTATAACAGTACGTGCATGATGTCAGGTCGATGCCTACTGTTGTATCTGTGCACAGATCCTTCACAAAGGTCGCTGCGGCTGCAGCAGCAGCTAAAGGGCAACCTGGGTCCTACTGCAAGGACACTCGCTGCTGGTACCACCTGCATGTGAAGCACTGTGGGGGCAAGTATATCAAGGTGTGATGTTCCCGCAAGATGATAAACAAACTGCATGGCACAGCAAGATAACCTGCAGCTAGCCCTCAAGTCTGCTTGTGTCATTCAGATGCTAGTATCATGCCGAGTATCATCTGGTTCTGGTGCTAGTATGCTCTCCAGTATTTTTCCTGCACATCAAAGTATGGACATACCTAAATGTGTGTTGACCCCAGCTTCTTGCAGTACACTCGGTTGGTCTGTACTTGGTGATGGTATGGTGTGTTGCTGCAGACTTCTGAGCCTGACAAACCCGCCAACAAAGCAGTCACAAAAAGCTGTAAGCAGCAAGATACCAGCAGCTCCAGCAGCAATAAGCGCCCCAAGCAACCAACGCAGATAGCAGCAGCAAATGGGATGCGGTCTATTGAGACCATGTTCAGAAAACACAACCAACAGCAACAGCAGCAGCCGCAATCAGCAGCTGCTGACAAGCCTGACCAGGGCGACAAGCCGCATGGTTCTTGTCCTGACACTCAGCAGCTTGTTCAGCAGCATCCTGATAAGCGGCAGGAACAGCTGCAGGTAGATCAGCAGCAGCCTGTACAACTACCTAGTGATGATTACTGGAGACGACTAGGCCAGAGTAGGACATTGGACAGTACAGCTGTTCAGCAGCCTGCCAGCAATCAGCAAGGGGAAGAACTGTCCCGGTTGAAACAATTGGGGGAATCTAGCAGTAATAGAATCAAGCAATTGCATGACAGTGGAAGCATTGAATCGTCCAGCAGGCCAAAGCAACGGAGCAATCAACAGGGACAGCTAGGGCAGCAACCTCTGGAAGGGGCATCTCTCCTACAGCAAGGCTCACAGCGGCAGTATAACTCTCACATCAAACAGCGGGAGGATGGGCCAGCTGCCAAGAGCAACAACAGCCTGCTGGAAGCTGTTGAGGTGGTTGAACTGCTGTCTTCTGAAGATGATGATAATGATGATGGTAAAGCACCTGGCGCCACATTACCGCAATCGCAGCCGATGGCGTCAGTGATCAAGGTAGCAGCTGGTGATGGTGTACCTATTGTGAGTGTCTGCACTGATCGTATGGGTGTTGATGCAGTGTCAGTTGCTGTGGAAGTGCAGTTTAGTGGTATAAACAATAGTGGTAGCGGATTGCTGACCTGTCCTGTATGCTGTCAAGAGTGGCAAGAAGGAGAGATCAGCAATGAGCAGCTCAATGCTCATATGGATCTTTGCTTAGCTCGAATGTGCTAATGCCACCAAGTGCAGCAGCAAGGTTTGTATATTTTGCAGAGTTGTCATTTCTTAGAGCGACATGTACATGTGTGAGTTGTACGCAGCAAACGATACTCTTTTGTTACGTCATGTGGACAGCGTGTGGCACAATAATCTGCATGCTATCTGGCACTCATTCAGCATCTGTTGCTGTCGGGGTGTGTTGCAGTTCAAGTTGATGTTGGAGTGAAGTCTGTGGTGCAGTGGTCTGTTGGCATATGTGCATTGTTGTTTCCATGACTATGGGGTTTGGTGACCGCAGTTGGGTACTAAGCAGATGTAGGTAAGGTTCAACCTGCTGCTGCAAAGAAGGCAGTGTGAAGGCTCTTATGTAAGAGCTGTGTTGGCCATGTATGTGTGGACTCCAGATCGGATGCTGTTTGATGCCCACCAGCCAGTATGTTTGTATGTGTCTGGATGCTGCTTGATGCCCACCAGCCAGTAAGGTCAAGGCAGCATTGACTGCTCTTCAAAACCCCCTAGCGCCTCATCCAACCTCTCGTACTTTGGGACATCATCATGATCATTAGCTGCATGATGCTGGTGTCACCAGCAGGGCATCCTATGTGAGACAGTGAGTCTTGTGTGGACGTATATTGGCCTTCAATGTTGCTGTTTTCTCGGCCAGTTGAACCGCAAATTCAGCTCTGAGGGCCACAAGATTGTTATGTCGGTGCACGAATCGTCGACAGTTGGCTCTGCTGTCACAGAACCTTGGGACACTGGGGCATTGCTTGAGCCCCGACCAGCGTGTATGGCTTCAAGTATTTTGAGATAATGCAGAACGTTACTGATAACTGTGGTGAGGAGCTCCAAATCCTGCTAGCAACCTGGCCTGTTGAGTGTGAAAAATCTTTCCTTTGCCAAAGAGCTGCAACAGCGTGCAAGCAGGAGTGCAAATGGCAGCCAAGACAGCGCATCCTGGGGGAGGCTACCCTCAGTACAATCCTGTAGCAGACACATTTGTCGACATCGAGAAGCAAAGCTATGGAGAAGACCCCGCAGATGTTGCTCACGCGCAGATGCGCCTTGGCTTTGTGAGGTGTGTAAAGAATGTGAGGTCGTTACCCATAACAATTGAAGAGCACAGCGTCTCTGGCACTTGACGCGGGACACATGCTGTCCCATCTACGGACGTCTTCTTGCCCGCTTGCAGCCCTGCATTCGCCAGTCGGGTGTGCATCAAGTCTACTAGAGAATGGCTAGTACTTATGTCATACTGTCTGTCAGACGTGTTCGCTGTAAGCATGTGGATGGCAAGTCCCTTCTGCTTTGACCTGTTGCTGTTGCACATGCAGGAAGGTGTTTGGCTTGCTGTCAGCCCAGCTTCTGTTGACTGTGGCGATCGCAGCACCCATAGTAGGCCATGCAGGCGTCAGGGCTTTTGTGATGACCAACCCATGGCTGACCATGCTGGCCATGATGGCGTCCTTGGTCATACTGTTGGTGCTCAGTTTCTCAGAGTCAGCTCGTCACAGTCATCCAACCAATCTGGTGCTCATGACTGCGTTTACAGTAGCAGAAGGCATCTGTGTGGGAGCTATCACCAGCCAGTATCAGATGCAGGCTATCATCCTCGCAGCGGGTATGACTGCCATCATCACAGCAGGGCTCACAGCTTATGCCATGAACACCAAGAGAGACTTCACCATGCAGGTCAGCTCATTGCAACCAAGGATTAGCGTGCCATTGAGTACCAAACTGGGGTGGTTGTAATGCAGTTTCATGCCAGGGATACATTGTATGTGGCCATGATTGGCTGCATTAGCAGCAGCAGATATGTGCGACATGAGCAAGCAGCCATGATCAGCAGGCTTGCAGATCTAAATCACACAGTACATACTGGCTACTTTGTAAACATGTAATCAAGCAACTAATAAGTCCTTGTATGCAGGATTTGGATAATGGTTTCCCTATGTATGTACAGGAAGTGATGGCATGAATTCAGGCTACCTCTGTATACTACCTCATGCCTTCTGCTGTTCAAACCTGCAGGGTGGCATGTTGTGCACATTGCTGCTCACCCTTGTCATGGTTGGCCTGTTTGGCGCCTTCTTCCGCAGCTCAGCAATGCAGCTGTTGTTGGCAGGAGCAGGCGCCTTGCTGTTTGGCTTCTATATTGTATATGATGTTCAGATGTTGGCAGGTGGCAAGCACACAGCTATGCAGCTCAGCACAGATGAGTACGTAATCGGGGCAATCCAGGTGAGGATTATCACTCAGCAATTGTTTGAAGTCATCTGAGCAGTATTTGTCTTCAGCCCTGCATGCAGAGCAATCAGTGCCTGATGCAGCAGCACATGCTATGTGGCCTGCTGTGGACAGAAGAGGCGGCAGCACTTGACAAGCCAAGGGATCCCCACTTCTTGACACTATGAGTGCCAGCAACAGCAATGCATGTTTCTGATGTGATTGACGGGGTCATCAGGGCGGTCAGCTTGTTCCCTGTCCTCCATTGCACATTAATACGACCTACCTATTTTGCTGTTTTGATGTGCAGGTGTATCTTGATATTGTCAATTTATTCCTGCATTTACTGCGTTTCGTCAGTGAAATGCAGCGGGAGAATTGATATATAGCTTTGTAAGCAGCACAACAGACCCCCTCTCTAAGACATGCAGCATGTAGACAGTATGGAGCGGGCTTGCTTGTTTGTTTGTTTGTACATCACCTGTGGCAGCTGGGCCAACAATAACCGGGAAGCGGAAATCACCAGTTCAATGGTTCAGCAGATCATCTGCTACTACAGCCTATAGTAGCAGCGTCAGTAATCAGCATATGCCAGATCTTCTATGTGACAGAGAGTTGGCTTCTGTGTTGCATGGCATATGCTGATCAAGGCCAATTTTTGATTTTTTTTGTTGCACCGGGCGTCAACAGTTGTGCATGTCGTCAGTTGCGCAACAAAGACGTTCATCCGTTGGCTCAATGGCTCATACACACCGGC
>LWCB01007679.1:0-10676 GCA_001630525.1 Coelastrella sp. M60 | reverse complement strand
CCCGCTTCGCAGGAGAGGGGACGCAGGAGGTGAGGGCGCCGTCCCCACCAACCTTCCGGTTCGGCGAAGCGCTGGTGTGACGAAAGTCGTCTCGCCGATCGTCCCCTCTCCTGCGAAGCGGGGGAGGGACAGGGAGGGGGGAGGCGGCCCGGGCAGCGCCCCCGCCCGCCGCCTCGAGAAAGCACCTCAGCTCGACGAGGGCCCCACCGTCACGATCGTCAGCGGCGCCTCGCCGAGCACGCGCTTGGCCGCGCGCTTCACGTCCTCGAGCGTCAGCGCCTCGATGATCGAGTTGCGGTTGTTGAAGTAGTCGATCGGCAGCTTGTCGAGCTGCAGCGCGACGAGCTGCGCCGCGATCTTGCCCGAGCCGTCGAAGCGCAGGGCGTAGGAGCCGGTGAGGTACTTCTTGGCGTCGACGAGCTCCTGCTCGCTCGGGCCTTCCTCGGCCATGCGCTTCAGCTCGGAGGAGAGGAGCTCGATCGTCTCGCCGGCGCGGTCGGCGCGGGTGGCGGTGCCGCCGAGGAAGACGCCGGCGTGGCTGTAGGGGACGACCGCGCTCCAGACCGAATAGGCGAGCCCGCGCGTCTCGCGGATCTCGCGGTAGAGCCGCGAGGAGAAGCTGCCGCCGCCGAGGATGTGGTTCATCACATAGGCGGCCATGTAGTCGGGATCGTCGCGCTTGAGGCCGGCGGTGCCGATGCGGATGGTCGTCTGCGGGTTGGGCAGCGCGGCGCTCTCGGTGGCGCCGTAGGTCGGCGTCGCCTCGGCCACGGGATTGAGCCGTGCCTCGGCGGGCAGCGAGCCGAACGCCTGGTCGAGCAGCGGCTTCAGTTCCTCGGCCGAGATCGCGCCGACGACGCCGATGACGAGATTGGAGCGGGCGAAGGTGCGCTCGCGATAGTCGGCGATGTCCTCACGGGTGATGGCGGCGACGGTGTCCGCCGTGCCGTCGACCGGCCGGGCGTAGGGGTGGTCGCCGAACACCGAGGTGTTCCAGAGCCGGCTCGCGATCGTCTCGGGGTCGGTCGCGTCGGCGTTGATGCGCGACAGGATCTGCGCCCGCATCCGCTCGATCGGGTCTTCGTCGAAGCGCGGCTCGTTGAGCGCGAGCGTCAGGAGGTCGAAGGCGACGTCGGTGCGGTCGGCGATGGTCCGGAGGCTGCCGTTGAACGAATCGCGGCTGGCCGTGAACGACAGCCGCACCGCCTCGTCCTCGAGCTTCTGCTGGAACGCGGCCGAATCGAGCTCGCCCGCGCCTTCGTCGAGCAGCGTCGACAGCATGTTGGCGACGCCCGGCTTGCCCTCGGGGTCCTGCGCGGCGCCGCCCTCGAAGGCGAAGTCGACGGCGACAAGCGGCACGGCGTCGTCCTCGACCAGCCAGGCGACGATGCCGCCGTCCGAGACGACGCGCTGGACGTCGGCGGCCGCGGCGGGCAGCACCGCGCCGACGAGGAAGGACACGGCGACGACCGCGCGGCCGAAAAGGCGCGGCAGCCGGGCGGACGGGCGGAGGAAGGTCGGCTCGGGAATCATCGGGCGAAAGCTCCGGCGCAGCGGGAATGGGGGGAGGGGCGGCCCGTCAGGACCGCTGCTCGGTGGTGGCGGGCTTGCGCAGGTAGCCGGTGACGGCGCGCGGCACCGCGAGCCGCTCGGCGGCCTTGGCGACGTCGGCCGCCGGCACCGCCTCGATGCGCGCCGGCCACTGCTGCACGTCCTCGACGGTGCCGCCGGTCGCGAGCGCCGCGCCGAAGATCCGCGCCATCGTCGTCTGGCTGTCCTGGGCGTAGATCGTGCCGGACTGCAGCCGCTGCTTGGCCCGGGCCGTTTCCTCGTCGGCCGGCGGGTTCGCGCCCGCGGCGGCCGTGACGATCTCGAGGATCGCGTCGCGCAGCGTCTCGAGGCTGACGCCGTCGCGCGGCACGCCGTAGGCCATGAAGCTGGTCTCGTCGAGCGCCGAGCCGCGGTAGTAGGCACCGACCGAGACGGCGAGGCGCTTCTCGATCACGAGCTCGCGGTAGAGCCGGCTGCTGGTGCCGCCGCCGAGCACCTCGGCGAGCACGTCGAGCGCCTCGGCCTCCCCGGGCTCGGCGGTCATGTAGCTCGGCACCAGCCACGAGATCCGCACGCTCTCCTGGTTGACGCGCGGGTCAGAGAGTTCGACGAGCCGCGGCGTCTCGAACATGCCGGCGCGCGGGCGAAGCCGCGGCGGCGGCTCGGCGCGGCGCTCAACCTTGCCGTAGGTCTCGGCGGCGAGGCTGCGCACCTCGTCGGCGGTGATGTCGCCCGCGACGACCAGAACGGCGTTGTTCGGCGTGTAGAAGCGGTCGTAGAAGGCGATGGCGTCGGCGCGGTCGAGCGTCTCGATCTCTTCCTTCCAGCCGATGATCGGCACGCCGTAGGGGTGCTGCAGGAAGAGCGTCGCGTCGATCGCGGTGGCGAGGATCGCGGAGGGATCGTTGTCGAGGCGCATCGAGCGCTCCTCGAGCACGACCGCGCGCTCGGGGATGACGTTCTCGTCGGTGAGCACGAGGTTCGACATGCGGTCGGCCTCGTAGGCCATCATGGTGGCGAGGTGTTCCTTGGCGACGCGCTGGTGGTAGGCGGTGTAGTCGCTCGAGGTGAAGGCGTTCTCCTGCCCGCCGATTTCGGAGACGACGCGGGAGAACTCGCCCTCCGGATGCGTCGACGTCCCCTTGAACATCAGGTGCTCGAGGAAATGGGCGATGCCGGTCTTGCCGGCCGACTCGTCCGCCGAGCCGACCTTGTACCAGACCATGTGGGTGACGACGGGGGCGCGGTGGTCGGGTATCACCACCACCTCGAGGCCGTTGTCGAGGGTGAAGCTCTCGGCATTCGCGCCGATCACCGGCGCCTCGCGGGCGGGAGCCGCCTGCTCCATCGCGGCGGGAGCGGGTGCCTGATCCTGCGCGAGCGCCGGGGAGAGGGCGAGGCCGAAGCCGAGGGCCGCGCCGATCATCACGCCCGCGGCCGGCGCCGCCCGGTTCACCGTCCGTCGCATCGCTGTCATCACCGTCCGTCGCTCCCTGCTCACCCGCCGTCGTTCCCGAGGCTGCGACACCTCAAGCGGCATTTGCGGCGATAATAGGTTGAAGCCTCGGCGCGGCGAGGGCCCGCGCGGTCACAGCCGCGTCATCGGTCGGACGGGGAGGTGGCGGAGGAGGGAGTCGCGGGGAGGCCGGGGAAGGGGAGGCGCCAAGGCGCGCCGGAGGGGAGGCGGTCCCATAGTCCGCCTCGCCGGATCGGTGGGCCGCGGATCGGGGCGAATCCACGGGTGCCGCTCTTCTGGCGGCACAAGGGCTCCATGACCCTGTGCCCGCGGCCAATCGTGGATGGTCCGCCTCCGCGGACCATGACGAGGTTTGGGGGGAGGTCCGCGCAGGCCGGCTCTCACCGGATCGGTGAGATTCGGCAGCGGTGGGCTGTCTCAGCCTCTCCACCGTCGTCACCGGCCTTGAGCCGGTGACCCACTCGCCTTTCGGAATGGAAGGGCGTTCGCGATGGAGTTGCTGAAAGAGATCGCTCCCCTGAACCGAACCATGCCGCTCGGCCATTGGGTCGCCGGATCAAGCCCGGCGATGACGATCGAGAGGAGGTTCGTTTGAATTGAGGTCAGGCGCGGTGGAACGGAAGGTGGAGCGGAACCCCGGAGCGGGCAGAAATTCCAAGCCTGCTTCGCGGTTCAGCGGCGAACACGTCGTCCGAACAACAGGCTAGTCGGCCAGTCGGCCAATGCCGGACCGAACCGGAAAGCAACGCGCAGCCTGACTAACCCCGCTTCCGGCTCAGCGGCGGAACCAGCCGAAAATGCCCTGATTCGGCTCCGCCTCGGGGATCGCCACCGGGTAGGAATCGGACGGGGTGAGGTATTCGGTCGGCGGCTGGGTCAGCGCGCGGCGGATCGGGCGGCCCTGGGCGTCGAAGTTGCTGTCGTCGCGCTGGCGCAGGTCGGCGGCGTTGAGCTCGCGCTGGGTCAGCATGCGCGAGGGATCGCGGGCGAGCTCCTTCTGGCGCCGGCTGAGGATTTCCTCCTCCTGCGTCCGCGGCACGCGGACGTCGAGCAGCTCGGACGACGAGACCAGCGGGTTGTCGCCGCGGCGGGCGTCGCGGGCGGCGGCGGCGCGCAGGGTCTGGCGCTGCACCTCGTCGGGATCGGTCGGCCAGTTCGGCAGGGCGGCGACCTGGCCGCGCTGCTCCGGCGCCGGCAGGGCGGCGGTCGAGGCGGGCATCACGAGCGGGCCGCGCGGCTTGTAATCGATCGGCTGCTGCCGCGAGGGCACGGCGCCGAGGCCTTCCATCAGGCCGCGGGCGAGGCCGCTCGACGGGATCTCGGTGTCGGGATCGTCTTCCTCGACGAAGTTCGTGCCCGCCGCGCAGGCGCCGAGCGCCGACGCACAGACGAGGACGAGGGCGAGGCGTCGCAGCAGATCGTGGTTCATGTCGTCTTCCGCTTCCGGTCGTCCCGGCAGGGCGGCGCCCGGCCTTTCCCGCCTTCCCGGAAGTCCCGGCGGGAACCATCGATGTCTAGGCGCCATTTGCGGCGGCGCCGTGTTCGTTCACAGGCTGCGGCAGCCGAAGGCGCGCTCAGCGCCCGCCGCCGGAACGCCCGTCGCGGTCCTCTCCGGCGCCGGCTTCGGCGCCAGAACCGGTGAACGAGTCATACAGGAGCGCCAGCACCCCCGCAACGATCCACGCGTCGGCTGCGTTGAACACGTACCAGCTGTAGCCGAGCGCGTGCAGGTGGACGAAATCCACCACCGCGCCATAGGCGATGCGGTCGATCGTGTTGCCCACCGCGCCGCCGAGGATCAGCCCGAGCGAGACGGCGGTGAGCCGGCTGTCGGTGCGGGTCAGCCAGCGCCCGAGGAAGGCGATGGCGGCGATCGAAAGGGCGATCAGCAGCCAGCGGCCGAGCTCGGCGTCCTGCTGGAACAGGCCGTAGGAAATACCGCGGTTCCAGACCAGCACGAAGTCCATGAACGGCGTCAGCACCAGCCGCTCGCCGGAGACGATCGTCGGCTCCGCGAGCACCCAGAGCTTCGAGGCCTGGTCGACGACGAGGCCGGCGACCGCGATGGCGGCGCCGAGCGCGAGCGGACGGCGCCGGCCCTCGTTCACGGCCACCGTCACGCGGCGGCCCGCCGGGCATCGAGCTCGCGCATCGCCTGTGCATCGCGCGGCGAGAGGTCCGGATAGTCGGGGTCGGAGCCGACCTCGGGCAGCACCTTCCACGACCGCGCGCACTTCGCGCCCTCGGCCTTCGCCGGCACCACCGCGACGCCCGCCACCTCGTCGAGCCGGAACGCGCCCTCCGGCGCCAGGGCGTCGGTGACGGTGATCTGGCTGACGATCGAGATGTCGGCGAAGTCGAGGCCCTCGAGCGCCGCCCTGAGCTCGGCGTCGGCGACGTGCACCACCGGTGCCGCCTCCAGTGACGAGCCGATGCGCTTCTCGCGGCGCTCCACCTCGAGCGCGCCGGTGACGACGCGGCGCACCCGCTTCACCTTGTCCCACTTCGCCTCCAGCGCGTCGTCGCGCCAGTCGGCCGGGATTTCGGGGAACAGCTCGAGGTGCACCGACGCCTCCTCGCCGGGATTCCGGGCGAGGAAGGACTCCTCCATCGTGAACGGCAGCAGCGGCGCCAGCCACTTCACCAGCGCGTCGAACAGCCGGTCGACCACGTAGAGCGCGGCCTTGCGCCGGACCGACGAGATCGGGTCGCAGTAGAGCGCGTCCTTGCGGATGTCGAAGTAGAACGCCGAGAGTTCGACGTTCATGAAGGTCGAGAGCGCGGCGTAGACCCGCTTGAAGTCGTAGCTCTCGTAGCTCTCCTTCACGATGCCGTCGAGCTCGGCGAGCCGGTGCAGCATCAGCCGCTCGAGCTCGGGCATCTCGGCGAGCGGCACCGCCTCGCCCTCGAAATGGGCGAGCGTGCCGAGCATCCAGCGCAGCGTGTTGCGGATCTTGCGGTAGGCGTCGGTGTTGGTGTCGAGGATCTTCTTGCCGAGACGGAGATCGTCGGAGTAGTCCGACGACACCACCCAGAGCCTCAGGATATCGGCACCCGACTTCGCGATCACCTCCTGCGGCGTCACGATGTTGCCGATCGATTTCGACATCTTGCGGCCGTCCTCGGCCATGACGAAGCCGTGCGTCAGCAGCGAATCGTAAGGCGCGCGGCCGCGCGTGCCGCAGCTTTCGAGCAGCGACGAGTGGAACCAGCCGCGGTGCTGGTCCGAGCCCTCGAGGTACATGTCGGCCGGCCACTTCAGGTCGGGCCGCTTCTCGAGCACGAAGGCGTGCGTCGAGCCGGAATCGAACCAGACGTCGAGGATGTCGCGCACCTGCTCGTAGGCGTCGATGTCGGGCACGAGGCCATCGAGGAACCGCGCCTTCGCGCCCTCGGCGAACCAGGCGTCGGCGCCCTCGGCCCGGAAGGCCGCGGTGATGCGGCCGACGAGCACGTCGTTCGCCGCGAACGAAGGCCCGGGCGCGAGCTCGCCGGTCTCCTTGTTGCGGAACACGGCGATCGGCACGCCCCAGGCGCGCTGGCGCGACACCACCCAGTCGGGGCGGTGGGCGATCATGCCGTGCAGCCGGTTCTTGCCCTGCGGCGGGTAGAAGGCGGTCTCCTCGATCGCGCGCAGCGCGCGGTCGCGCAGCGTGTCGCCCTGGCTGCCGTCGATCGGCCGGTCCATGTGGATGAACCACTGCGGCGTGTTGCGGAAGATGATCGGCTTCTTCGAGCGCCAGGAATGCGGGTACTGGTGCTTCAGCCGGCCGCGCGCCACCATCATGCCGCGCTCGGCGAGCGCCTTGATGACGGCGTCGTTGGCGTCGCCCTTCTTGCCCTCGCTGTCGAGAACGCGCGCCGCCCCGCCCTCGCGGTCGGGCCCGAAGCCCGGCGCCTCGCGGGTGAAGAAGCCGTCGTCGTCGACGGTGAAGGGGATCGCGGTGTCGATGCCGTCAATCGCTAGACGCCGAGCCTTCTCTGTCCAGATCTCGAAATCATCCGCGCCGTGTCCCGGCGCCGTATGGACAAAACCGGTGCCTGCGTCGTCGGTAACGTGATCACCATCGAGCAGAGGAACGCGAAAGGTGTAACCACTCGCAAGGCCGAGAAGTGGATGCGCACAAGTGACGCCGGCAAGCATCTCGCCGGTGATATCAAGGCGCCTCTCGAAGCCGCTGACCTTTGCGGCTTTGAAGACGCTTTCGGCTAGCGCATCGGCAAGAATGTACTTCTCGCCCGGCTTGGCCCAATTGCCGTCGGGGGCCTCCGTGACCTCGTAGAGCCCGTAACTGATTTTGTGCGAATAGCTGATTGCCCGGTTGCCCGGGATAGTCCAAGGCGTTGTCGTCCAGATGACGACAAACGGGCCCTGGATCAGCTCAAGGGCTTCAAGTTCTAAATCAATCTGATCGTAGACGGCATTGTAGTTGCTGTCGTCAATGCCATGTAGTTTTCGGATACCGGTGGCGCGGGCCACCGGGAACTTCACGAAGATCGTGTCGCTCTGGTAGTCCTCGTACTCGATCTCCGCCTCCGCCAGCGCGGTCTTCTCGACCACCGACCACATCACCGGCTTCGAGCCGCGGTAGAGCTGGCCGCTCGTCGCGAACTTCAGCAGCTCGCCGGCGATCACCGCTTCCGACGCATAGTCCATCGTGGTGTAGGGATTTGCGAAATCCCCCTCGACGCCGAGGCGGCGGAATTCCTCGGCCTGCACGCCGATCCAGCTCTCGGCGAACTGCCGGCACTCGAGGCGGAACTCGTTGACCGGCACCTCGTCCTTGTTCTTGCCGGCGGCGCGGTACTTCTCCTCGATCTTCCACTCGATCGGGAGGCCGTGGCAGTCCCAGCCGGGCACGTAGTTGCTGTCGTAGCCGCGCATCTGCGCCGACCGCGTCACCACGTCCTTCAGGATCTTGTTGAGCGCGTGGCCGATGTGGAGGTGGCCGTTGGCGTAGGGCGGGCCGTCGTGCAGCACGAACTGCGGCCGGCCGCGCGCGGTCTCGCGCAGCCGGTCGTAGAGCTTCATCGCGTCCCAGCGCGCGATCAGCTCCGGCTCCTTCTGCGGCAGGCCGGCGCGCATCGGAAAGTCGGTGCGCGGCAGGAACAGCGTGTCGGAATAGTCGCGGGCGGTGGTCTCGGGCGCCGGCGCGGTCGTCTCGGTCATGGGATCTGGCTCGTCGATCAAACGGAAAGGGCGGAACGCGGCGGCGTTCCCGGCAGCACGCACCCGGCCGCGACCCTCCGCATCAGCGGAAGGCCGGGACCGGGCCGGTAATTCGCGCCGGCACGACGAGAGGGCGGGACTGCCACGAGCATCGCATGGCGGCTTCATACCCTCTGCACCGGCGGAAATAAAGCGGCGGCGAGAGGCGCGGTACCACGAGGGACGGTCGCCCACGAAGGCGTGACTCCCTCGTGGGTGCACGATAGGTTAACGAATGATCAAGCAGACCGGGCCGAAGATGGCGGCCGCCGGACGCGCCCTTGGCCGAAGGAGCATGCCTGCCGGCACGGCGCTGAAATGCCCATGACCCGATGCCCATGACCTACAGCGAATTCACGAGGATCGAGCGGCTGACCGAAGAGCACGTGCGCGGCTCCTCCGGCCCGCTGCGCCTGCCGGTCGATGTCATCGACGTGCTCGTCAGCAACGGCGTGCGCGAGGACGAACTCGCCCGCATCGTCGGCCGCCCCGGCCCGAGCGCGGCGCGGACGGGCGAGCTGACGCCGGCGCAGTCGGAGAAGGTCGCCCGGCTCGTTCATATCGTCGGCGCTGCCGAGCGCATCTTCGGGTCCGGGGAAAAGGCTTTCGTCTGGCTGCGGACGCCGAACCGGCAATTGAACGGACGACTCCCGATCGCCTACGTTGCAACCGAGAGCGGCGCGCGATTCGTTGAGGAAATGCTTGTCCGTATCGACCACGGCATGGTTGCGTGAAGGCACGGTTCTTCACGTCTGGCGGCTGTCGAACTACGCTGACCTCAGCGGCCGCGGCGGACTGATCGCCTCGGGCAGATGGCACCTGCGCGGTCGCCCCGTGGTCTACACCGCCGACCATCCCTCGACCGCCGCCGCTGAAGTCCTCGCCCAGGTCGGCGACGAGTTCCTGCTTCCGGCGGGCCTCACCTGTCTCAGGATCGCGATCAAGCGCTCGATCCGCATCGAGACGGTGGACGAGGCATCCCTCGCCGCCGGCTGGCGCGATGACTGGAGCCTCTGCCAGCCGACCGGTGAAGCCTGGCTCGAGCGCCGCGGCGCCGCGGTGCTGCGGGTACCGTCGGCACCGGCGCCCGGCCGGCACAACTTCAACGTCAACCCGCTGCACGACGCCGCGCGCCACATCGAGATCGTCGAGATCATCCAGCGTCCGTTCCCGGACTGGCTGGTCGAGGCGATGCGCCGCGTGCCCTGACCTCAGCCCGTCGCCGTTCCGGCGATCGCGGCGTCGAGGGCGCTCGAGGGGGAGGTGGCGGCGAGGACGGCGCGGGCCTCGGCGCTGTCGCGGTCCATCTGGGCGACCAGCGCCTCGACGCCGTCGAACTTCAGCTCCGGCCGCAGCCAGGCGATCGGCGTCACCCGCATCGCCTTGCCGTAGAGGTCGCCGGAGAAGTCGAACAGGAAGGTCTCGAACACCGGCGCGCCGTTGTCGAAGGTCGGCCGGCGGCCGAAGCTCGCGACGCCGGGGCGGCGGTCGCCGTCGATGTCGGCGAGCACGGCATAGATGCCGTGGGCGAGGCCGAAGTCGGGCGCGGTGGCGATGTTGGCGGTGGGGTAGCCGATGTCGCGCCCGCGCTTGTCGCCGTGCCCGACCCGCCCCTCGAAGAACCAGCAGTAGCCGAGCAGCCCGGCGGCACCGGCGACGTCGCCGGCGGCGAGCGCCTCGCGGATGCGGCTCGACGAGACCACCTCGCCGCCCTCGTCCTCGAACGGTCCGACGACGGTGACCGCGAAGCCGGCTTCGGCACCGGCGGCGCGCAGCGACTCGGCGTTGCCGCTGCGGCGGTGGCCGTAGTGGAAATCCCAGCCGACGACGACGTGGCTCGCGGCGAGACGGCCGGCGATGATCTCCTCGACGAACTGCGCCGGGCTTTCGCTCGCAAAGGCGGACGTGAAGTCGACCACCGCCATGGCCTCGAGCCCGAGCGCCTCGGCCACGCGGGCCTTCACCGCCGGCGGCGTCAGGCGGAACACCGGCCGGTCGGGCCGGAACACCGTGCGCGGATGCGGCTCGAAGGTCAGCATCAGCGCCGGCGCGCCGGTCGCCGCCGCGAAATCGACGGCGGTGCCGAGCACCGCCTGGTGGCCGCGGTGCATGCCGTCGAAGTTGCCGATGGCGACGATGCCGCCGCCGAGCGCGGGCGGCAGGTCGTCGACGGGGCCGGAATAGAAGGCGGGCCGGGCGGGGCACTCAGTCATTGGGGCGGCGTCGGAGGATCGGCATCGGCGGGCGTGCGGCGTCCTGGTCGGTGCGGCGTTGCCCCGTCGCGGCGGACGGGTTCGGAACGGCCGCGACCGTGCCCCGCGCCACGCGCCGGGTCAAGCACCGCGACCGAGCTTGCGCCGGCGCGCCCGGACGGCCGGCCCGCTCGCCGCTCCGTAGCCCGGCGTGTCGGCGCGCCGCGGCACCATCCCCATCGCCCCG
>LWCB01007673.1:0-12815 GCA_001630525.1 Coelastrella sp. M60 | reverse complement strand
GTCACAGGACTGCCTGCAGCTGAAGAAGAGCAGGTGTGTATCCAGCTGTTCTTCTTTCTATGAATATGTTGTTTGAGTGTCTCAATAGTCTACGTGCAGTGACCGGGCTGGTTCCGCAGGCTGCTGCGAGCTACGCTTACTTTTGTTCTCATGCCTGAGCAGCCGTTGAGCTGCCATTTTGTCTTCATGACACCAATGCATGGCCGAAGAGCTTGTACCAACCTTGGGCTAGGGCAGAAGATGAGGGACCAAATCCAGGTGTCAACACCAACCAGGCGGAACTGGACAGCTTGTTTATGCATCAGAAAGTTTTTGAGTTGCCAGCCACAAGCCCATCATCTGGTAAGGAATGGCAGGAGGTAACCTCATATTGAATTTGTACACACAATTGAAGGCCTGATCGTAGGCAGATCTAGAGGGTAGACATCATGATGCCTGCTTGAACCACATGGGCTTGGATCATCTTGAAATTTCTGCTTTCAGCAGCACGCAGGTATGTCTGTCATACCCAGTTGTGTTTTCTGTACTGCACCTTCATTGTAGAGCACTGGGTGTGACCAATGCAATGCTTGCAAGAGTTGAAAGCTACATGTTGTCTGCTTGTTGCAGGCTGCACACGCATCAGGTTTCAACACAGATCTCAAGGACTCAAGTGTTTGACTGCTCCTAGCTGCTTGACAACCGCTAACAACATTGGTTGGAATCAAAATAACATAAGTGTCAGCACAAATTGTGACAATAGCAGAAGTCAGCAGTGCTTCCAGATTGAGGGAAGCCTTGCCACGGGTGCACGCATTATGCACAGGGGACTCTGCATCGGTGCCGACCCAAGTGACCCGTTGCCAGCACCCAATCAGGCTGCTGTGGTGATCAATCTAAGACCCTGCGATGAAGGGTGGGTGTTATGGCAACGTGTTCCAGAAGGGTACTTCAAGCCTGCAGGCTGCAGCTTTGACCAAAAAGATAACCAGTGTGCGTATGCATGGTCTGCATATGGCAATACCTGGTTGCAATTATACAACACAAAAGCTCCACAGGCCAGGTCATTCCTCACCTTATTTGGTGTATTCTCAATTAGCAATGATTCACCAGGTAATGGGACCTGCATTTCAAGGATCAAAGCTTCTGCTACTGTCATCGCTAGGTGCCACTGAACCGGGCAAGTTGCTGAGAATCATTTGCTTGCAGACTGTCATGGCGCGACTCACAGCACCCCTAGGCCCGAACATGCTATGCATTGGGGTTTCGCAGCTGTTACCTGCAAGGATGTACCACAGAGTCCTTATGTGTGATCATGAGTTCAAAAACCTACTCACTACCATAGGCAGTGAATTTATAGCACCGCTGACAGCTCCTTTTGGGCTGTTTCTGCTGCTGTTTTCCAGCGTGGGAGTCCTACAGCATCCTAAGGAGCTTCTGGCTAGACAGCTTTGCATCCAGCGGAGTTGACATACGGGCACACAGGTAAGCACCTGCTGCAGGGTTACAGGGTATGGCGGTTTTCTGACCTATCTGGGGTCCAGCCAATGGCAGAAAACCCAAAAAACGCTGATAACCCTGCGAACCCTCAACAAACGCTCCAAACCTTCTAGTAAAGCATTCTGCGTTGGCAGTACGGGCGTGTTGCAGCCATAACAAGTACCATGACAAACGCAGCAGCTAACGATGGTTGCATGTCAGATCGCTTGTTCAAGCGCCAGACGTTGGACAGCAGATCTGAGTAGGATGATACAATGTATATCACGCTATTACAGGCCTCGTGTCCTTCGGCGAGGCCGTCTACGCATACAACAAGCGAGCTCAACTTGGTTCTCTAGTAAAGGACGCGCAGCGGCTGCAGGGTCGATATCATATACCTCATACCACTTATTACAAGTCAGTTTTGGGTTATGAGCGTTTTTTCTAAGTCATGTTGGGGTGACCCCAGATAGGTCAGAAAATCGCCATAACGGCCATCTGCAGAAACCTGGGTGTAGCTCATGCTCTTAACGGCCAACTGTTCTCTTTTTTAATGAGGCTTTGAGTATTGCAGAAACTTTGTATGAGATTGAACGTGTTGCCCTTGCTGGCTGTGCAACCTTGTCGCAGGATTCGGTTTGTGCCACCCGGAGCTCGGCAGGGTCTCAATACCCGGGGTGCAGGGTTGAACCAAGGATGTGGCGGCAATCTAAAACTTTGGATCGACAGCAATAGGCGAGAGATGGTCGAGAACTGCCATTACAACACTGGTGTTACGCTTGGTGGCATCACATTTGCTGATCGCGACAGTTGCATGAGCAAGTTCCTTGCTACCCAAAACACCAACGGCACAAGAGCGCCGGTATGTTGGTCAGGCACAACTTGGATGTACCAACACGCCAACAAGTGTGACAAAATGTCCAGCGACTACCGGTACTCTATGCGGCAACCAGGCGGTGCTACGGCTGACAAATGCCGGAGTCGAGTCGGGGGTCAATACGTCGCAGTTGATGACCTGTGGTCATTTATGGCCAGTGACCGACACGATCCATGTGGCTGGCCGTTTCTGGAGTGCGTCCCGAATTGCTCTCTTCCGTCAAACCCCTCAGTAAAGGATTGGGTGGCAAAATCAGATGGTTATGTGTACACCAGGACGGACGACAAAGGTGTTGGCTGCTTGAATGCTGGGTGCACTGGAGATTCACAGAAACTGCGAGATCCGAAATTAGCCAACAAAATTGCTGCCATGTGAGTTACTTGCAGAAACTGGGGTGTGGGTGCAGGCACTATGTGTGTCACAATGTGTGCTGGAAGGGCAACGGAGCCCCACAAATGCGTTGCATATCTGTGCTGTTGCATCATCATGAGGGAAGTATTTATTTCAGGCACACAAGGGTGAATTAGATGGTCATAATTGCACTGTGTCGCTTCTGTCTGTCATGATGCCGAATTGCCATGTTCGTGCGTGCAGAGACTGGCGCAACATGACTTTGTATAGTGCCAACCTCAACTTCACAGCTTTCAGGACAAAAGACAGATTTGGTGTGTCAGCTGGAGAGAAGGTTTGGTATCTGTAAGTAACTTTCTCACAGCATAGGGCCTGATGGTCTTCTGATAACTAAACATCACACCAGCAGTGCTGATGTTATTTGGCGCTATCCCTATGAACAGTGATGAAGACTGCCTGGGCTTACTTTGCTCACATGGACTCCACCAGGCTGAGCTTGTGCTGCTGTACTGCCTGTTCGCTCATCCCTGTCTGTTGTCCTTGCAACTCAGCAAATGCTACACTGCAAGCATGTACCATCTGACTTACATCATATACAGCCTCAGGAAGGCACTGCTTGTCACCAGGTGAATGAGCACTTGCAGCTGTTGAATCGCATCTGCTGCTCTGCAGTAACCTCAACTTCAACATGCTTGGAGGCGATCTTTCAGGACTCGCTGAGCTGCCAGAGATTTTCCCAAACCTTGTGCATCTTGGGTAAGAGTTGCCTACTAGTGGCATTGTGCCCTGCACTGAGCGGTTGCATTCTTGCTTCAGCAGAAGGCGCAAGTAAAGCCAGATGCCATCCAATAGATTGTTAGTTTCAAGGGCATCGTTCTCCATAAGCGCAAACACTGCTTCAGCTTGTCAATTAACAGCTTGACAAGCAGACATGGTCATCCTGACAAGTCAACAGCGAGTAGCACAAATACGTGCCAGCAGCAGTCTTCACTCCTTTGGCATTAGTTGATGTCAACAGCAGTCCTCACAGCAGTTGATTCCTAGCTTGCAAATCCAATCTGGCTAAATCACGTTCTGTACTGTGTTTGTGGTGATGGGCTGCAGCTTAGCGCACTGCTCAGCAGGCAAGTACGCCCCTCAGTATGCCTGGCAGCAAACTCAGCCAGAGATGTGCAATGCTCTAGATGCCAATGGTGTCTTTGTCAACAACACGGCCTGCTACTGCCCAGAAGACTCTTGGAACAACATGACCATAGTGCCGAATGTGGGAGCTGCAATAAAGGAGTATGCGGCCAAAGGCACCTTGTCTAAGACGATAATGCGAGGCGTGACTAGAATGTTCTATGGTTCCATACCACAGTCTTGGGGCATGAAGAATGCAACAACACCAGCAGCTTGGTCACAAACACTTATGAGCGTGTAAGCAACTTGCAGCATGTACTACTTTCAGTGCAACAGCATTGCAGCCATGTGTGACAGATGCTCAGTATGTTGAGTATGTTCAGTATGTTATCATGCAGCTACAAGTCCGAGCAGTCCACTTGGCGCATCATCGCAGTGTTACTTTGTCAACATCGTCAGCACTTGACCGCCAGACTCATCTCCAGCATGCTGGCCGAACAAGGATGAACAGGTCCCTATGCTGGGCTGCTGTTGATGAGCGCAGCCCTTACCATGGACCTGTTGCCCTATCTTCCGGCCAGTTACTTCAGAGTGAGCAGCAAGAGATTGTTGACCCCTGCATTAATCAGTGCACCTGCTGCTGCCCCTCTGACAGGAACCTTGCTGGGCATCATAAGTTGTATGGTGAGTTGCCCAAGGCCTGGTATGACCAAACCATCTTTCCGAAGCTCTTCTATCTCAAGCTGAAAGGAACCAAGATCAGAGCAGATATGACTCGCCTGCAGTGGATTGGTAAGGACTATAAAGCTTAGCGACATCATGCAGCAGTCAGATATCATGAGGCTTGCAACACTGCAGCATGTGATGAGCATACACACCTGTAAAGCATCATTTCTGTCTTTTCTCTTTGTTATGACATCATTTCCGGCGTCTTGCACTGTTGAGTGAATCCTCCAGACCTCTGCACCTGCAATGCCTGTACAGTATCCTGCTCTGTGCAACACTCACCAGCTCCTTGTTGCTGCTGGTACAGACACTGTGACATGCAGTGGTGTTGACTGGGGTAGGAAGGACGGCGAGCCAGGTTCTGCAGGAGATTGGGTTCAAACCTGCACCAGCACCCCTGGAGGGTCCTGTGAGAAGTGTGACTGGTGGCCAGCCAGATCAGCAGCACCCTGGTACTATGATGCTGCTGCAAAGCCTCTCACGTGTGGAGACTTCATCCCAGATGGAGCAGGGTACCAGTCATTCCCATGTGACACTGCAAGCAACTACCACCTCAACACAAGCGCCTTGACAGTGCTGGATCCGAATGCTGACAAGTGTTGTCAATTCCAAGCCACATGCAGCATCACAGCCCCAGGTGGTGGTCGCTTCAGATGCACCAGTCCAGGAATGATTTTTGATGACAGTAAGCTGAACAGCGCACCAGCAGACAGTGCAACGTGTTGCAAACCTTTTGTGCCAACATGTGGGGTAGCTGACATGGATGGAAGGCCTTTTGTGTGCCCAACAGATGGTGTGAAGTACAACCTGGTGAATGCAACTGCAACAGACCCCAGCGTGGCTGTTTGTTGTGAGTTTGTGCCAACATGCGGAGCGATCTATCCCAACGAAACCAAGTACACCTGCACGGCATCCGGTTATATCTTGGACCCCAGCACGCTGTCAGAAGGAGCATTGGACACCCCGCCTACAGATGATCTTTGTTGCACCAAGGCCAACTGTGCTCCAAGTGCTGCTGGATTCCACCCTGGAGTCCATTACTCATGTTCTGGGGGTGAATGCTGTTTCTATCCTGTATGTGGAGCCATACCCCAACTGAGTGAAGATGCCACAGTTACTGACCCAGTAACTGGACAACTAACAGTCAATACCAGTCGTATAGCGAATGTCACAGCATATGACTGTCCTGCCAACTTGGGGTATATGACCAACACCAGCGCCGTCAACAGTACCTATGTATCTCTGAGGTCCTGCTGCTTCCGGTTGACCTGTGGCTCATCAGACAGCACTGGCACACCATACGCATGTCCCCCAACTAACAGCAGGAACCCAAGTCAACTACAGGAGCCCTTGACCAACGATCCAGCTATTGATGTTGAAACCTGCTGCTATCAGCCTACTTGTGGAGCCAACTCATATACTGGGGTACCTTATCAGTGCCCTTTGGGAGCCTACATATACAATGACAATTCAACAGCCCTCACCAATCCCACCACCGCCAAATGCTGCGTAAGTCTCTCCTTCTCTGTTTCCATTGCCATGGCTCCAGCTCATGAAACAGATTCTGCTGTCCGTCTCTCATCTGTTATCAGCATCGGTGTGTGATGTGCAGTAGACATGTTGTATGGTCCTTAGTGCATCACAAGCAACATGCATACAGCAATCAACAGCATCACAAAAGCAAAGTGATACACACATTGCAAATCTGTTTTCAATGTCGATGTTGTTGTGGTCTCAAAGCACAAACATGACTGCAAACCTCAGGATTTCTATCAGAAAGTCTTGAGCCTTCGAATGGTGTAGACTGACGATTATGTTGCCAGCTGCACCTGACTTGCCATGCATCTCTGTCTGTGTGCTAACGATCTGTCATGCCACATGTGCAAACAGGTTGAGATATTCCCTGACCTTGTTCTCAGTCAGTCTGTCAGTCCTCCCGGTGGATTGATACTCATAGGTGATTCCGCAAACATCACAGTCACCATCACCAACCAGGGACAAGGGCATGGAGTCGACCTTTTGAGGAATCAAACACTACCAGATGGACTGGTGTATGACATAACCACACCCCCAGAAGGTGAATGCTTGTGCATGTCATAGAACTGATCCCAGCAACAGCATAACGATGCACAGATCACCACACAACTGTACCGTGGAAGCATCTACAGTGCAACAAGATTGATAGGCCAGCCATCAAATGCATGCAGGCACATTCATCATTGGCTTGGTCCTTATGATGCATGTTTTGCTGTGCAAAAGTGAATCACTGTGATGTTTGATGGGTGAGCATAGTCATATTTCATCATGAAGAGGGCCTACTCTTTGTATATGAGGACTGTGGTGAATGCTTGCAAGCATATCTGAGCAGTGCCTCAGCTCACACTCACCTATTCTAGCAACATATGCCTGGTTTGCATACATGATCCTTGAAGCTGGATTGTGCTGCTTGCAGGCTGTGCATACGCCAACAACCAAACCATGAGCTGCACGCCCACTGCAAGTCTCGTCATGTCTGCCACCAGAAGTTACCTGGTAACTGTCAAGGCTGTAGCTGTAGGGTCATTTGCAGTCTCTTCATCGGTGTCAGAACCCAGGGACAGTAACGTGACAAATCATGAACCAGTGCAGTCAACAATCACTGTAGGACATACCTGTCAGCAGTATAACAGTGACAAGAGCCGCTATGATTGTGGACCAATGTTTGAGTTCAACACTGCCAGTGCCAGCGACACCAATCCAAACAAGGCTCAATGCTGTGTGAGTTGTCTGATGTTACCCTTGAATCAACCCATTTATTGGGTTGTCCCAGCTGCCACATTCTCCCTGGTAGTGGATTCTGTGCAACTTACATCCATTTCCAGTCACTACAGTGCTGTGTCCCAGTATAATATCTGTGCGTTTGGCACTATCCAAAGTTCTTGCATGAGGCAGCACAAGCACCGAACAGGTCCAAGATTTGACAGCCTTTGGACCATATCAGCTCAGATCAAAGCTCTTCAAGCAATCCAGCCCTTTATCTAGCACAGCAAGGAGAGGTTCCAACCGCTCACATTTGTAGCATGTAAATTCAGTTGCAGCTGCAGCCTAAATGGTTGTGCCCCTGTCCAAAATCAACCTCTGTTGGTGTGTCTCCTGTGAGCAGCATGCCTGTGCCAAGTGAACTCAAATCAATTCAATCGTAATGTCCGCTTGCAGACTGAGGTATTCCCTGATCTTGTTCTGAGTCAGTCTGTCAGTCCTGCTGGTGGTTCAGTGCTGATTGGTGACTCTGTGAACATCACAGTCACCATCACCAATCAGGGGCAATGGCAGGGAGTCAATATCACAACAAATATGACACAACTACCAGATGGGCTGGTGTATGACACAACCACACCACCAGAAGGTGAATCTTTATGCAGGTCATAGCAGCAACAACAACAATATAGCAATGCACAGATCACCACACAACTGCAAGGCATGTGCAACTGCAGTGAATTGCGCCGTTGTCCCTCATTACAAGTCTAGAGGACCAGCCATCACGTATGCATGCAGACTGCTGTTGCCATAAATTTGCTCTCCTTGGTGCTATTTCTGCTGTGTTGGATAGCAACCACCGTTAATTCTGATGTTTGCACGAGCTTCTCCATATATGTAACTTGGTTATGATGATTTGAAATTGTGATGAGGGCTGTGCAAGCAGGTCTGAGCAGAAGCTCAATTCACACTATCTTGTCCGAACACTACAAGCTTGGATTGCATACATGCGCTCAATTTATCAGAGCCGCACATTTCTGCATGCAGGCTGCTTATATCCCAACAACCAAACCATGAGCTGCACTCCCATTGCAAGTCTTGCCGTGTCTGCCTCCAGAAGTTACCTGGTGACTGTCAAGGCTGTAGCTGTAGGGTCATTTGCAGTTTCATCATCAGTATCTGAATCCAGGGACAGCGATGCGGCAAATAACGGACCAGTGCAGTCAACAATCACTGTTGGACATACCTGTCAGCAGTATAACAGTGACAAGAGCCGCTATGATTGTGGACCCATGTTCGAATTCAACACTGCCAGTGCCAGCAACACCAACCCAGACAAGGCCCATTGCTGTGTGAGTTGTCTGGCCATTCTGCGCATTGTGTATTTGTCTCTATTGCTTCTGTTGCCATAGCTGGCTAGCAATCCCTCATAGCAAAGTAGTTGCAACATCTTTGATAATTGCAATGTGCATAACAAGACAACTCTGTCTCACTCCCTGCCTAGCACATGGCATCTATCAGAGTTGTTGTGTGAGCGGCACATGCAACAAATGGGCCCATACTGTTATTTTCTGTGCACATGGTCAATCCGAATCCAAGCTGTTATTGCAGTGCATCCTACTTTCTTGTGACTGGACAGTCAATTGCAGATGCCACCTTTTATATACAGCACGCCCTTGTATTGTGGCTGCAGCCTGCATTGCTGTGCCTCTATGTGCAGGATCAGTTTCCTTTCTTCTTATCTGTTGCCTGTAAGCGGCAAGTCTTGCCTGTGTGGTGCATTCTGCTGAAAATGATCACTATTGTCTGCTTTTAGCTCCATCTGCTGATCATCTGTTGCCTATCAGCGGCATGTCCTGCTTTTTCTAAAATATTGTGCTAAATCTGATTCCACTGGTCCGCTTGCAGACTGAGGTATTCCCTGATGTTGTCCTGGGTCAATCTGTCAGTCCTGCTGGTGGTTCAGTACTGGTTGGTGATTCTGTGAACATCACAGTTACAATCACCAATCAGGGGCAATGGCAGGGAGTCAATGTCACAACGAACATGACACAACTACCAGATGGACTGGTGTATGACACAACCACACCACCAGAAGGTGCGTGATCAAACAAGACAGTGTGTTGTGTGACTGTGGGTATGCAACAATATCACAGCTTAAAGGAAGTTGAATGCTGGATATGAGCAGCAGTCCACAGATTGCTGCAAGTTATATTCTGCTACCTGGAAACTTGAGCTGCCACCTGCATACCATTGGCATTCCATTCACCCACGCTGTATCAGGCCATTGTCTAAGCTGAGATGTAAGACATATCTAAGATCAGCACTTTGCACACACAGAGGCAAAGAGAGAGAGAGAGAGTACGGCGTGATGTTAGTGCTGATGACAAGCAGTACACACTTGTATCAACCAAGAGCGAGTTAAGGACTGCCTGTGACGATATTCAAATCCTGCAGGCTGCTCATTCCCTGATGCAAAGACCCTGGACTGCTCCCCTGTCACCAGCTTTGCCGTGTCTGCCACCAGAAGTTATCTGGTGACTGTCAAGGCTGTAGCCGCAGGGTCATACAATGTTTCCGCATCAGTATCGGAAACCAGGGACAGCAATTTGGCAAACAATGGGCCAGTGCAGTCATCAATCACTGTTGGGCGGACCTGTCAGCAATACAACAGTGACAAGAGCTCGTTTGCTTGCAGCCCAGGTTATGACTTTGTGCCCGCACAAGGCAGCAATCCTAGTCCAAGTAACAGTAACTGCTGTGAGGTAAGGAATGATGGTACTGCTACAGGGTCTGGCACTACTGTGTTGCTTCTAGCACTGCGTACAGAGAGGGCATAGATTTTGTTTATTTCAGTGCAACCATAACCGAGAACGGCGAACCGTCTGTCAGCTGGGCTGCATAATTCACCAGCAGACAATGATGAACAGCTGCCATGAGTGCACAACATGTGACATGTTCTGCCGGTAGCCCTGCGCACAATGTTTGACCTGTGAGTTTGTACAAATAACAGCGTCTGTGGCAAACTGGCTGTATGATTCTCCCACCTTGCTCACAGTATGTGCCAGTTTGTGGAGGTTTGTGGGAGAATGGCACTGTGCATCAATGTCCTGTGGGGTATCAGCTGATCAGCAGCAGACTCAGCACCCGCAACCCCGATGATGCCACTTGCTGTGAATATGTTCCGGTCTGTAGAGCTTTCTGGGCAAATGGCACTGCATATCAGTGTCCCAGTGGCACTGAGCTCACTGCTGCAAATGTCAACAACACAGCGCCAAGTGACGCAACGTGCTGCCATGGTGAGACCTTATGCATGACTTGGGTGCGTAAGAACGGGAGGCAGCTAAGGCACTTGTTGCAGCATTATCTCACATTGAGTTTACTAATGTAATTGATTATCGTCATCATCACTTGCACTTCGTGTCAGCAGGACTGTAACGTATACGTATTTGTCACAAGCTGGTGATAGTGGGATGGCCAGCTTACTCAAAGGCATGAGCTGTAAGTTCTGCCTCAAGTTGTTATGACACAAGGTGCCCAGTGCCCAACCTCTTGGCCACTAGGCCACAGGAGCCTACAAGCAACTTACAAGAGGCATCTGGCACCTAATCATAGATGAAGTTGCAGAGGCATGGTGCATGCAGCAGTGTGTCTTGCTTGTGAGCCAACTCCGTCCGTCATTGCTGCGCAGATATCAATGGATGCGCTGCTGCACCATGTGACAGCATAACTCACGCCGTGGATGGTGTGTGCACTGACATTCCAGCACCAGGGAGTGGTTTTGTGTGCTCCTGTGACTCAGGTTACAGCTGGAATGTGACTGACAACATTTGCACAGGTGAACAAGACATACCTTGACATGTCCAAGAAGTTTCACCCATATGCTTTGCATCTAACACTGCCAGTGGGCATGGATAGCCATTCAAAACCGCACCATGGACATCTACTATAAGAAATAGAAGGCACCTGGCAGGAACCCCCATGACTTGGCAGAGATGCTTGTGTTAGTGCATGGACAACACTGCCCGCTCTGCAGGGTACAGGCATTGCAAATTGACAGAAACTCATTATGGCTGATGATCTGTATGTTTGGCCACTGCAGACAACTGCTTGTTTGGAACTGACGTGGCCACATGGTGTAATGGTCATGGGAATGGCAGCTGCACAGGAGGCATCTGTGGATGTCTGGCAGCATATGATGGTGACCGCTGCCAGTTTGGTGAGTGCCCCTCTGTTCAGCATTTCGGGCAGCAGCCATGCTGACATTGAACCTGAAATTCATACAATGCGGCATCAGCTTTCAATTACACCCTGCAGTGCCATGAAGCAGGGTACCACTACTTGCCAGCGCTGCAGGATGTTGGGGCACCCCTGTCAACCATGTCATTATGACTGTTTGTTGTGTATGGCTTTTTTTGCTGTCATTGTTGTCTGGCAGGTGACAGAGTGTATAAAGCAGACCACTCACTGGTTCCTCGGTGCACAAACCATGCTGCATGCAAATGCTGCATGCAATAAATGTGTTGACTGCCATGTGCTCAATACGTGTCATTACTGTGCATCTTGCTTGTCTGTGTTGCATGCTTGCAGATAAGGATGGCTGCTATGCAAGCCCCTGCAACATTACTGCAAACGCTGTTAATGGATCATGTGCGGATCTGGTTGCTCCCTTATCTGGTTACACCTGTAACTGTACTATTGGCTACATTTGGGATGCAGGCACAGCTTCATGTCAAAGTAAGATACATGCTGCATGCAGATGATCCCCTCAACCTACTTGTTGTTGTGCCTGTTAAGTTTATGCCGCAGTGACGTGCAACTACTGACACCGCAGCGTAGCGCCCGTCTGCAAAATTACCAATGGCTTTGTTATTTGTTGCTAATTACGGTTCCTTGCTGAGAAGCTTGGCATCATATTACAAGATTGAAATTCTATCGCTGCTGAGGAGCACACATGAACTTGATGTTCCTGCTTTGACACCGTGACACCAAGTGGGCTGTTTGTAATGCAGACTTCAATGCTTGTTCAAGCAACCCATGCAGCAATACTGCTTATGCAGTCAACACCTCATGTGCTGACCTGCCACCACCTTCTATAGATTACAGCTGCAGCTGTGCAACAGGGTATAGCTGGAACAGCAGCACATTAGAATGCCAAGGTGCAGTTGCTACTATCAATAGGTGTCAGAAGCAGCTCGGCTTCCAGCCATACCCGATTTGATCAATTGATCACTGACAGTGAAGGTGTCTCTCCTTACCATTACATCGTACATTATCATGCATGCCTATCTATCATGATAGTACTATCACTAGTGCATGCTACATTGTGCTGCTGTGCTGCAAGTGCATGTGCTGCCTCCTCCTGCAGACACTGCTGGTTGTGCTGGTGATCCATGTGATGGTACTGACAACACAGTCCTTGGCAGTTGTGCTGATGTGACTGCTCCTGGCACTGACTACACATGTGACTGTGACCCTGGATATATATGGAACGCGGCAAACCTGACATGCATAGGTGAGATACCATTTTGGTCACAGCACCCAG
>LWCB01007671.1:0-12280 GCA_001630525.1 Coelastrella sp. M60 | reverse complement strand
AAACTGCCTCGGATGTTTCACCAGGGAGTAGGAACAATAAACCCTACACTCTTCTGTCCATACGCCCTGTATATGGCCATGGTCACTGCGACACCCGGATCTGCTGAGTAGCTTGGTACACTTATGAGAACTGACCAAATATTTCCATGTGCGCCAACGAGGGTCCCAAATACTCTGCTGATGGCAGTTGCGAGACTCTGCTTCTTGAATAGGCAGTAGCATTGCATCGTCAGGCAGTAACTGAAGTCATAGAGTTTCAAGAACAACTTCTTGAATAGGCAGGAGCATTGCACTGTTAGGCAGTGACTGATGTCATACAGTTTCAAAAACTTCTGAAGGTTACAAGCACTACCATGCTGACTGTGGCCTTTTTCAGCCAAGCCATCTCAGGCACTCTTCTTAGTACTGGCCACAATCTGACATGCCTCACCACTTTGTGGTTTGTTCAACAAGTTGTTTTAAACAAAAGCCCAAACAAGTCCCTCAAAGTTCTTCAAGATACCGCACAACAATTTGCTTTTTGTGCAGCCATGACTGCATCTGCTTTGACATCCGATCCCACATGCTGCCAGCCTCCTGTCTGTGACCAGCACAAGTAGCATGACCTGACAGCTCGAATGTCCAAAACCCCAGGTAGGAATGGCAGCCTGCTGAGCATGCACTGCCTTTGGCCCCTCAAGACCTCAAAAGTGCTGCAATATCAAGATAAATCATGAATCATCATGATCAGACTTATTCACTTCTGCCGACCAGGTTTTAAGATTGTTATCGGCATGGATAGCAACCTCAGATGGACGACCCCATGCAGCAGCCTTGAAGGTAAATAGGCGCACCGACTTATGAAGCAACTTGCCTTGCATGCCAATTAAATGTCTGCACCAGGGCTGCCACCCAGAGGTTGTAAGGTGCTTTCAACCTGCTGATACCTTTGATTTTGATTCCTACCTGCAGCAACTGCCGGCATCGGATGTCCCATTACTGAAACCCTGTCGTTCACTCTCGTGGACCGGCAGAATGCAGCATACCTTCCAAGAACGCAGGCCCTCCTGCTCCTGTTTGTATGAACAAATTGATCTATAGTACCTTCTCCATGTATACTACACCTGCACTTTAGTCAACACGTCCGTGATGAGACAAAAGCCAGAAGCCTTCTATTCATGTACAGATTGCATTTGCATTCAAGTAAGGTAGCGAAAGCTTGTAGCATATGACTGGCAAAACAACTTCTTGCTGGGAGTCACCGAAATCCAGGCGCTGCTGTTATGAACACAGGAAGACTTGTATTGGATTCTGCATCATGTAAGTGCCTTGCTATCTGCCACCAGTGGTGTGGCGCGAGTGTCAATCATCAGATAAAGCTTGCCTGGAAGGGGGTTGTGGTAGTATGAGGTCCTTTTAACAAACCCTAGCTTCTCATACAGCTTATTCGCTCCTATCAACCTCTCCAGTGTGTCTAGCACCATTGTCCTGTACCCCATTTGCTTAGCAGCTTCAAACGCTGCTATGACAAGTGCTTTGCCCAGCCCCTTCTGCTGATGCTGCTCATCAACCCACAGCCGCTTGAGCTCACATGTATTCTTATCGTGCATTGTCATTTCCTTGTCTGATGAAAGGCGATGTGCATGCTCATCATTACACTGCTGCTGAGAAATCTGGCTGTCACACTGCTGTTCTGCCAAGCGGCTGCAGGACCCCTGGCTATGACACTGCTTCAAAGGTCTCACAGCCACACAAGCAACGTCTTGGCGCTGACAGGCGTTGCTACTACTCTGGATATCCCCTGCTGCAAAAGATACAAGAAGGATGCATCCTGCTGTTGAATCGTAAGTGCCAGGAAGAGAGGCCAACTCCTGCTCAAAGTTCTGAAAACACAAGTCCACATTCAGCCATGCATGATAAGCACAAGCAAGCCGAGCAAACGCGGCAAAATCCTCGTTGGTGGTTGCGAAGCGAAGACTGTAGCCTGCTGGCAAAGCAGTAGCCATGTGTGGTCGTAGCGATGATGTGGTCCGGTTGCTATGCTGTTTCAGATGTTCTGCGATCTCATATGGAACATTCACGATGGTCTCGAGATGGATCTTTCAAGTCGAGGGGAATTTGTGCAGCCTCAGTGTGACAATGTCAAACGAGTGGGCTGTTACATTTTGAAGCCATGAACGCGGCTTCTGGCAAAAAGATGGCCCGTGCAACAATGTTGGAAACAATCTCGTCCGGCTGAAACTTGATCTTGACTTCCAGAACGCGTCTCCACCAGCAGAGCAGTGTCACCTCACCAGGCTGTCAGAGCCCATGATATTTTAACCACAGCAAAACTGCAGCACGTAGGTGACACGACGCAGTGAACCAGACGTCATCATGCATACATCATGCACACAGTGGTACATGCAGCACAAGATGACGCCCGCACTTGCTGGAGAAACACAAACCGCTCAGATGAGCATGCAACAACACTACTAGATAGTATCTGCTTTGTGAAGAATTCAATAACAGCCGACAGACAAGTAGAATTGCAAGTGCACGTGCACAACCATGTCCAGCAATAACCATCACCATGTCCAGCAGCGACTGCCTATATACACACACACAAGCACGGCCAAGATGTACAGGTGACTGTGCAACAAGCATGGTGAACATGACAGCATGCCCTGTGTTGTCGGTCTACTCGTACCATGTGCTTGGAATCACAGCTAACACAAACAGATCAACCATGTGCTGAGTTACATTCTGCATATAGCGACTGTGCTGGACTGGACCTTGAGGGCCCTACTGAGCAATTCTGCTGACACGGCTCTTCAATGCGCACATACTTAAGCCATGAGTCGTCAGGTGGAAGGTACCCCGTTCTGCAAATAATTGTATCTATGCCATTCCTGGGCCATTTGCCTTGCTGAAATCTACACCCTGGCGGCTTATGGGTCAAAAAAGCTGTCTAATATAGGGTGATACAAGTGCCAAGCTTGGTGTGCTGGCAATGACACAGAAACTCTGATAACTGCCTTGTCAATCTCACACAAAGCGTCCAAGGCAGCAGAGCAGCCCTGTCTGTCAAATGCTTAACTGCTCAGTCAACACCACACAGCATAGACCTGTTTGCATTACCTAACCAAGCTGCAGGTTACTTCGGAAGCTCACTTGAGCTGCTGCCGAAGTTGTTGCTTAGACAACATGGGGTTACACTGCAGCAGGTCCACTACTGCAGCATGTTCCGTACTGACACCACTGGCGTGGGGTGGGGAGGAACTGACAGATCTGACAGTACAGGGCGCAGAAGGAAGTAGCTGGAAGGGAGGCTCAACTGCTCTGTGCTGCCAGTCCTGCAAGACTCTTATTGACCATGTCCAGCAAAGCTCCATTCTCAAGCGCTGCTGCAACACGCTCCTTGTCATTCAGCTGCTTGTTGACTGCATCCTCTGTGGAGTGTGATCCAGGGGTGAGCTGCAGCGGGCAAATACAGCAGTGACAACAAGCACATGCTCGTGAAAGCTGCAGTTGCGATAGCTGTGAATGAGTTTGCACAGCATATGGCTAGATCAATAACAAGAAGCCTGCCTGGGGTTGGTTCTCTGCGGTGTTATGAAGCGTATTTTATCTATAGAGTGTATACATGCAGATTGCACTGCCGGCGGCGCTGGTACGGAGGTTCTGTTGAACATGTATGTAGTTGCTGCAGTGAGTCTGATCAGCAGAAAGCTGCAGAAGTGCTTGGCAGCTCACAAGATCAACGTGCTGTTTGGTTCACCATACAATCCAGCTTTCTCTAACCTCAAAAATTGCATGCAGCTGATCCAGCTGTGTAATGACTTACCAGGATGTCAACCTTGAAGCGCGGAGGTAGACTCCTGAGCAACTTAGTGCGTATACAAAGACCTATCAAAGTAGCCATGCTGCAGTGCTCAACCGTTGGCGTAAACATGACTCTGCAATACAAATAGGCGACCGTGTGATTCTATATCCCCGCACGCCTGAAACCTAATAGCTCCTATGCTGTTGCTGACTGACAGCAGCATGCGGAGCAGCGTGCTGAGCCAGCAGCAACTGAAGTGTGTGTACGAGCGGGAGATACAGAAGATGACAAGGTACATTGACAGGTGGGGCTTACTTGACATAGCTGCCTGGATCATCAACGCTAATGAGCTCTTCTTCTACCACATTCAGCTGCTCCAATGTATAAGGGTGCTCTGGGTCAATGATGTCCTTGATGTGGTCATATATCTCGGCTGAGTCTATGTACTCGCGGCCATCTTCAGCTGTTGATAGCTCCTGCACGGCCGCAACAAGTGCGTATTGCTGATTTCGCTGCACAATTGGAGGTGGTGAACAGTAGCACAAACCCATGCTGCCACGACAAGGACCCGGTACAGCTCCTTGCATAGAGGGCGACGAACGTATCCAGTACATAAGCACACTCACTCGCTGCCGGCGGGCCTTCCTCTCATGAACGATGGGATTGGGGTTGATCAGAGCTTCCATGTGCTGTGGACAGCAGCAGTCCCGATAGTGATGTACGGCCCACTGACAACAAGGCTCGCCTCTAAGCTAACAGCTACCAGTCAAATTCACACGTTCAAGATGCATACACGTTGTGGAGGCATACAATGCGGACCAAGGCTTCTTGGCCAATCGGTTCAAGCGCGCAAAGTGCCTGCCGACTCGGCAAGGTCCTGATCGATGCCAATAGAGATGAGTAGGCGCAGAACACTCAATTCATCAACCAGTTCCAGGTTTGAGCAACCTGTCACCGCAGGTCTCGCCTGCCTGCCCATGTGACATCAATTCAGACAGGGTGCATGGGGCCCTGAAGACAGCATAATGCTTATTATTTGTCCTTAGTACACTGTTGGTGCACCACTTATCCAAGCTTGCTGCAAATTCGAGGGGTATCTGGAAGCGGGCTGCAACACCGCGCAGAATGGTGCCAACTCAGAGCAGCAGGTGCTATATAATCGATGCCGTTACGATACTGGTACCAATGAAGGCATGTCGAGGGTGAGGGATGGACTGCTTTGGCAGACTGGTCTGTCGTAATCAACCATGGCCTGCTCCGACCATCGCTTTCACGGCTACTACAGGTGGCAGAGGCTACCCAAGAGGTCTGCTATGGTGGCATATGTAGCTGGTGGTGCGCAGCAACCAACTCAGCAAATGCCAACACCAGTTGGCAGACAGGTCAGCACAGCATCAGCATGCAGTGGCTCCAAGCAGCGTTGCTGTACATAAGCCTGTTTGCTTGTGAGCAACCACAGCACCGCATTGTGTATAATAGAGTGATGACAAACTGCCTTTGCCTAGTCGCTACACATCTTTTGCCTGTATGCGAGTCTTGTTGTATGAAGTTCCTCTGCCGAGGTATGAAGAACCTTCGGCCATAGCTGCTGTGCAGAACCTTCGGCCATAGCTGCTGTGCGTATGCGCTCCCATCTGTTGATCATAACGTGGCTTACGATATCCCACGGCGGCAGTGTTTTTGGAGTACTCGTAATATCAATTGACGAACAATCGAAGGATATCCTGTTCCTGCAGCCGCCCCGTCCTCCAGAGTTACCAGTACTGCAGCATAGTCTCCTCATGAGCAGCTACCTGGCTACCAAAGGCAACGTAGAGGAGCTCATGCTTGAGTGGCGGAAGCAGTACGGACCTTTCTTTGAGTTCCAGATGCCTGCTACCCCACCAGTGATGGTTGTGTGCGATCCTGACGCCATCAAAGAGGTGAAGCTTTGCAGCATGAAGCACGCTTGTACAGTTGGTCCTGCACTTGCACAAGCAATGATATGCACCTTGTTACAACTTCTGTCTCTTCGTGAGAAGAATAGCAATCATGAGACGAGTAGTAATCCTTATCCCGTTCTTGGCAACAGCAGCAAACTGCTGAGTGGCATTCCTGCATCCCTGCAGTAATTGTTGCAAGCATATGCTTGCATGAGCTCAGGTATTCCTTGCATAATCAACCATGGCATGCTATCCTGCAGCGTCACAGGCATTCTGCAGCTTCTACAAAGGATGACGTATGTTAATGAGTTCAAGTCCAGCCTAGCACCTTGCAAACAAACAGATACATATACCCGAGTGAAGATGAAGATGAGCACTCTCTGCCTGTTCCTGCACAGGTCTATGAAGTCCTGCAGTATCATAAGTCTCCCAGGTATGCTGACCTGCTGCCCGTCTTAGGAGCCCAAAGCATGGTGACCTCAGAAGGTCATGTCTGGCGAGCACAACGTGATACCTTCAACCCAGGTTTCAGCAGCAGCTTCCTCAAATCAGCGCTGCCTGGCTTCATCAGCTGTACAGATCGTCTTGTACAGCAGTTAGAGGTGGCAGCAGATAAGAACGAAGTTGTTCTTATGCATCATTTGGCTGTGCTGACAACACTCGAGGTCATCTGCAAGGTAGGTCATGATGTGGCAGTGGTGTCTCAAAGTGTAGGTGGTTATAGCTTTGCTTGTCACCTTGTCCTTATGCCCATTTTGGATAACATTACAGTGCTGTGTGTGCCGCAGATCATGGTTGTATGCCTGCTAGGTAGTTTGTGCGCAACACTGAGCATTGCTGTTGCCTTATGGCTCAAGTTATTATACAGCTTATGACATGCACCTGCTCCATAGTCTCCGTTGCACCCCGTTGATGCTTGCTCGCTGTTTTGTGCCATCCATCATAGGTCGGCTTTGGTGAGGACATCAACTTCCTTGGAGCTGGCACACAGGGAAAGTTGTGGACTGCTTTTGAGGGGCTGGGAAGGCATGTGGCCTGGTTTTTAGGTGGGAACAGCATGTTATTCTGTGCTGCTCAGAACATGTTTGCAGAGAACAGTAATTGCTTGTAACAATGCTGGTGTTGTTGCTGCGAAACACAGATATTGTCACAGCACACATGCAGTGCCAGGACTGCTGGTCAGGCGTGTTGGTGTGCTCTTCTACGCTCACACACTCCTAAAGGGCAATTGCTGCCATCATTGTGTGCATCATGGATTCTCAAATGCTGTGCTTGCTCTGTTACTCTGTTGGCTTCACTTTGTGGTGGTTGCTTTCTTGCTGCCAGATAACATACCATTTCACTGGATGAGGTTCCTCCCTTGGAACAAGAGGAAGACAGCTGTGTTGCAGGAGCAGTTGGATAGTCAGCTGATGGAGATACTGTCAAGACGGCTCAAGGACATGGGCATTGATGTACAGCAGCAGCAGCAGCAGCAGCAAGCTTCCCGCAGCAGCAATGGCAGTGCAGCAGGCACTGCAAAGTGCCCTTTTCCAGGGATAGCTGCTGCTGCAACATCAGCGACAGGCAGCCCTAGCAGTAGTGAGTGTCCCATGCAGCATACAGCTGCCTCAACAGATGCAGCAGCTGCCGCAACCAGCAGTAGTGATGCTTCAGCAGCTACTGAGCAGATGATGCTTGACAGCAAGGACATCTTGACTCTAGCTGTGAAGCTCAGTCAGCGTGATGGAGCCATTGATCTGGATATGCTGTTGTCCCAGATGAAGACCTTCTTTGCTGGTGAGACTAGCTGCTTGCATTTACTGTTTGCCAATTGCTTCCTATGTGGTCCTCAATTTTGTACTGTTGATTGTTGCACTTTGTTTGTGCACTTATGCAACCATCGGCATTTGGCAGATACCAAGGAGGCACTTGTTGCATGGTCTGTCCTGGTCAAGCCAAAGAGTTATTCAAGGTCTTGGATGCTGCTGCTTTTGTATGGATGATGTAGCTGGTCATGATACTACTGCTGGGCTACTTGGCTGGACCATGTGGTACCTGTGCTTGAACCCTGAAGTTGAGCAGAAGCTTGCCGCTGAGATACTGTCAGTCATGGGTGATAACCGACAGCCCAGCTACCAACAGCTGGGTGAAATGAAATACCTGAATGCTGTGCTGAAGGTACGAAGCTTGCGAGTCTAGCCTCCCTGTCGCTTTTGGTCACCTTGTGTTGGAGCCGCACTAGGTTAGTGCTGCAGGCGCATCATGGAAACATGTATGAGGGTGCACACCTGTGCTTGAGATAGAGTTCAGTTGTCCGACATTCCTTGCGTTCCGGTTTGATGGTGCAGGAGTCTTTGCGCATCCGGCCGCCGGTAGGTCTCCTGGCTCGCTGGGGTCCCGAAGGCACAACCCTGGCCGGTTACGATACCAGCAATAAGGTCCTGCTTGTCTCTCCCTTCGTTCAGCATATGGATCCAGATGTCTGGGGACCAGATGCCGCAGAGTTCCGTCCGGAGAGGTGGCTTGCCGAGGACGGACCGGCGCAGAATGTCCATCCGTACTCGTACATGCCGTTCAGCCGCGGTCCGCGGGACTGTATCGGCGCTCGCTTCGCCCTGCTGGAGGCCAAGACAATCTTGGCGATGGTGCTTCGGAGGTTTGAGTTTAAGTATGCTGGTAAGAAGCCTGAGGAGGTTATGATGAGTGTGACAGCACATCCAAAGTTTGGCGTGCCGCTGAGGGTCAAGCGCAGACGAGGGAGCGCATCCGTGGCGGGAGTCAGCGCGGTGAATGGCATAGCAGCTGAAGCTGTTGTATAATTCCAGTGAGGCACAGTATGTATTGGGGACAGACTACAGCACACTAACTGAAGTCTGTGGTTTAAACATCACCTTGCTTTCCTGTATGCATTGTATACAAATTTCAGATGTACTTCACTAAACACCGCATATGGTTTGTCACCATGTTGCTGCCAGGGCCAACAAGTGTCATGCTTGTTTATTCTGCTGATAGAATGCTTCGAATTCGCAGTACTCGAGCATTCAGCAAACAGCCAATTGCCGCTGGCATCAGTGTTCAACAATTGGTTATATTATCTATATTTGCAATCAGTTGTGTATGGCCATACTCCATGGACTCTATGGAGTCAATCAAGTCAATATTGTCAGACATGATGATTTACAGTATTGAGGTAATTTGCCCAGTGATATGTTGTCTGCTATTTTGCCACAATGACTGTCGGCGGCAAACTTTGCCAGACAAGTCGTCCTCATCAGACCGGACCGGTGCAAGTAGGCCTCCGTAGCGCCTGCGAATTGCCTTATAAGATAGGTAATCGCATCTAATAACTATAAAAAATGCGAAAAAAATCGCACACGCGTCCTGCGGTAACTAAGTTGTTCGGGGAACGTCCCTGGCGCTAAGTGTGCTTACATTGTCCAGAATATGCATATCGAGATGTCTGTACCCCAGCGTATGGGGATCTGACACCACTGAAACATTTTAGAGAGCATCAAGCCACAGGCCTCGCGCGGGACCATTCAGCAGCATGGTGTTGACTCATCGCAATCAGCGCGGAGTCAGCTTCTCATAGTAAAGTAAAAGTATGTGAAACGTTTTGTGCGACAGAACAGGCCAGAACGATTGCGTATGGAACGTAAGGGCTGTTTGTCGTTCGATGGCAGATTGTAGACCTTACGCCAATTGGCAAATACAGCTTATACGAGCTGATCAGCGGCACAAACACGTCAAAATTCAAGATTTGATTACTATGAGCTGCTTTTTGAGCCTTCACAAAGGCTTCTGCCTGCATTGCGCTTGGGTTCTGTTGAGCGGGCAGAGCATGACTTTGTTGACAGATACATGATGTATCTGTGAGTGCTATGGACTATGTTTCTGCACGCTCAGAACAGGTTTGATGTTCTTGAGAGTTACAACCCATTTCTGTGCATGTGCTGTGTTGCAATGTCACTTGATTATGCCTTGCAGCGGATGCAGCAGTGCATCATCAGTCATAAGTTGATGGTAGACACCTGTCCAGTCGCAGTTGTGTCTTGACTGCTTCCCTTCTTGCCGCCTATATGCTGCTTACTGGTTGGTGCGATCTGCATGTGGGTCATTGTTGCTTGGTAATGTCCTCTACTTGAATGTCAACATTCACAAGCGCATCCACGTTACCTATGATTATACTACATCTGTAGTAGGCCATGTTGGTCCAACCAGTACTGCAGATCAAGATATCGCCGCAATGAGGCAGCCTCAGTCCCGGTCGAATGTGTCAGCCGGTACCACCATGGTATCGCTGATAGCAGAGGCCTCTAGGGCGGCAATCAAGGTTGTTGCTTGTGAGGAGGTCTCCCACCTGCAGCTTTGAGAACCTCGACACACATAGTTACAAGCGAACACTGAGTTGGTTGTATTAGCTTTCTCAGTGAATGAGCATATGCCAGTACTACTAGACGCGGCCAGGCAGCCTTTGATGGTGACAACAACAGTGATACAGGTCATTCAGGTCTATACCACCGTATAGCAAGTAATCTTGTTACAACCCAATGGTTGTAGCTCGCCACAGTCAAGCAACACATCAACCATCATAGTAGATCTGTAGAAGCACCCACTCTGGCCACGAAGCCTTGAGATCAACCATCATCTGATACATACAATTATAGGCATCTTGTATGTTGCATGGCGCCATGCAAACAGTGCACACCAATAGCAGCAGCAGCAGGGCACACAGAAGCGGTGGAGGAGGATGTCTTCAAGTACATGGACCAAGAGCTAAAGAAAGCAACTGCAGCCAGAAAGGCAAGTGCGTTTGGCAGCCAGTTGCCTGAGAATTTGATCATGTGCATATCAGCTCTGCATGTTGATGACAGCACATAAGCATTGCCTGAACATGCCAATATTACTGGTATGCACTCAACTACTATGTGTAAACTATGCATTGAATCATTATCTTGATCAAGTAGATATCTCACCACAAGTCTATGCCTTGTTGGCTTCATACCACAGGGCAAGTCTGGCAAGGCCACCGACAAGTCAACCAAGCGCAAAGGTCAGAAAGCTCAAGAGCAACTTCCTCACAACAAGCAGCAGGGCCTTCCTGCTTCCAGAGTCTGGCCGGGCCCGATTGCCCAGCATCAAATCTGGACCCCCTGCTAGCACGACAGTACACTACCAGCGACAAGAGGCACTTGCAGCTGCAGCTGCAGCAGCCGCTGCAGCACCAGCAGCCGCAGCAGCACCAGCCGCCACCATGGTGGCAGGCTCAGAAGCATGTGACAAGCAGCCACACTCAGAAGCATGTGACAAGCAGCCACACTCAGAAGCATGTGACAAGCAGCCACACTCAGAAGCATGTGACAAGCAGCCACAACAGGATGTAGGCTCCCAGACAGCAGGTGCAGCACCTGATAAAGAGGGGGGAAGACACAGTAGGAGCAGCATGGCAGCATGGAGTGCTCGGATGAAGCCAACATCAGTCACGTCTGGTGCACAGGCGGATGCAGCACAAGAAACCCTCACTGCAAGACCACCACAGGATGAGACAAACAGTAGCAGGAAGCAGGTTATGGCAGCTGCTTGAGGTGCTGTTGGTGTCTCAGGTAATGTACAGCAAGCCGGATGCGACGGGTTGGACAACAATCAGGAATTGGGTGACGGCAAGGAGATAGATGCCTTGTCAGACGAGCCTAGTGCTGAAGTTGACAGTGACAGCAGCGACGAAGACGAAGAAGGAAACGATATAGGGGATGAAGATGGCTCTGATACAGGTTCTGGTTGGGATTGATGAGCAGATAGTACACAACACTGGATGGCGGCCCCAGTGCATGACATACAGCTGTGTTAGGCATTTATATGTTGCATGGCTACTTTTGTCTGGATGATCAACTCTTGCAACTGTCACAGCTGCAACTTGTCTACAAGGCTTGCTCAATTGATTGCACCACCAGGTGATCCAGATCAAGGTGTGGGCCTTGAGCAATGCCATTGATGACTCAGAACTTGCATAAACTTCATAGCATGCTGACTTTCCACACAGACGTCTGCAGCTTGCATACTGTGTTGCAAGTGTACTTGTCATAGCTTGAGTGTTTGTTTCCATCCTGGCCATGTGCTTCTTGAGTGTTGCAGGGACAGTGTAGCAGACAATGACTCGTGTTGGTGCATCATTGCTGCAGTTGTTGGCTGTATGTATGCCCAACAAGCGTGGATACATTACTGCACAGAGGCTCTTCAGCTGACGGTATTGATCGGTAACGTGCAGTAAGCCCACGGTAACTATGCACTTACCGCGTTAGTACTTACCGGCACTTAACGAAAATGCGCAGTTAACACCTACCGTGGTTACCGTGAGTTAATGCTGCTTAACGGGCATTTACCGCGATACTGTCGTCATAGTGTCAGTCCCCTCCACCTCCACCCATATTTGTAGATGTTAATCAGAATCGTGTGGAGAAGCTTTTGGACAAACGTAAAAGGCGTTAATCTTCACGTAGCCCTTGGATCATCGAGTACTTGGTACGTTGGGAAGGCTATGGCCCTGAGGACGACCAGTGGGTGCGTGAAAGCAACATTGAAGACAGTCTGATTG